>VZSF01011210.1:1815-13908 GCA_013398295.1 Chionis minor
ATATATTATATATTATACATTATACATTACACATTATACATTATACATGGAACATTATATATGGAATACTATATATTGACTATTATATATTCAATATTAAATGCACAATTTTGGCATCTTTAGGGAAGGGAAGACCTCCCGACTTTCTTGCTTTCCCGGGGTTTCTTGCTGTAACGCCGGGCCCCAGGGAGGGATGAGCCGGGCGGCGACAAGGAGCACCCCAAAGGCCGGGGGGGACCCCCCTCACCCCCCCACCCGCGTATGTCACCCATCCTCACTCAGCCAATTCCTTTTTCCTACCCCCTCCCGCAGGAATTCAAGTTCTTGACCGGGGGCTGGATGGGGACCCTCCTCCTGGGCTGGCAAAGCCGAGGCTGGGGTGTGTGTGTGTGTGTGTGTGTGTGTGTGTGTGTGTGTGTGTGTGTGTGTGTGTGTGTGTGTGTGTGTGTGTGTGTGTGTGTGTGTGTGTGTGTGTGTGTGTGTGTGTGTGTGTCTCCCCAAATTTGGGGGTCGCCGGGGGGCACGGGCAGCAGAGAGGAAAGCGGCTTTCCCAGGAGGGGGGGACCCGGCCCGTTTGCTCTGTCTGCAAAAAGGATTGATACGCAGGATTAAATGCCCGGCCGCGAAGGACGAATTAACGGGGGGAAAAAATTCAAATTCCTACAGCACCGGCGGGGTCAGGGGGGCCGGATCCACCGATTCCAAACGGGCTCGGACTGAGGGCATGGAGAAAAGGGGAAATTTGGTTCCTCGGTAGAATCCAATTATCCAATTTCTTCGCTTCTAACGCACCTTCCCTTCTGGCAACGGGCCTGCGGGGACGGGGCGATGTGGGGAACCGATTAAAGCTCAGGCGAATGTTTTGCAGTTGCACCTGGTTCTGTATTTGCGACACATTCTCAAAAATATACAAACACACCGATTTAAGCAGCTAACAACGAGCAGTAACGGGGAAAAAAAGAAACAAAAACCCAAAACAAAAAAACCCCAAAACCCAAACAAATCCAAACCGAACCCACAACAAATAGACAATAAGGAGTGGGATTTTCCAGGCTTTGGAAAGCATGAGCGTAACCCAAACCTTCACACAGCCAAAAAAAGACCCTCAACAGCCAAACCCAGCCCAACTTCTGCTGCAAAACAACCGAGGGAGGAGGAGAGGGGCCGCGTCCCGGCGAGCATTTGCCCCCTTCCAGCCGCCCCCAGCCCCGACGCTCCCCCCTGGCCGGGACTGACCTGGGGCAGCGCGCAGGATCCGCGCCCCGCGCTTCTCCGAGCCGCAGCCGGGAGCTGTGAAATTAGGGTGGTTTTCCCCTATTTCGCCTCCTTTATGCCTCCCATCTTCTATTCCGACCGGTTCCGCACTTGCGCTCGCAACGGGTCTTTTCAGAGTCCTTAATTAACTCCCCCCCCACTTTCTCCCTCGGGGCCTGATCCTGCCCTGCGCTCCCTCGGGGGGGACTTTTCCCTTCAGCCTCGCCCCCTCCTCTTCCCCCGGGGACCGAAGTCCGCACCCGCTTTGCACGTTGATCCTGTGGTCCAAAGGGTGGCCCGTGGGTGCTTCCAGCCAGCCCAGGGGCGAAACCAGCCTGTGCCCGAGGGCGACCGGCCGTGACCGTCCCTCGGCGGCCACTGCCGCAGCCCTGGCCCCGCTCCCCGCACTTGCTCCCGTGTCCTCACCATCCCCCCATCACCGGGAGCCGCCGGGAATTGGCAGGGGGAACGAGAAAGATAAACGGGAGCCGGACTTGTAAAGGAAAAATCCAGGATTGACGTTTCGGCTAAAAGGAGCGGAGATTTTGGCTCTATTTTTTTTTTTTCCCCTTTTTTTTTAAGCAAAAAGCTCTTTGTCGGAAAAGCAAGAAGAAAAAGGCAGCTGAATCCCCCTGGAAAGCCGGGAAGAGGGCAGGGGATGTGATCTGCCCTTGGAAAGGACCCTCGGTCCTCTCGAGAGGGTTTTTTTGGTGTTTTTTTTTTTTGTGGAAGTACTTGAGGATGACAAAAGTGCCTCCGCGGGGATGGCTGGAGGGGGCTCAGGGCGTTATCGCCGCCCCGGGGGAACCGCCGAAGGGCCCGGACTAAACACATGCCGTTAAGGCGGGTGGGCTGGGGGCTTTGCTGGCTTTTATTCCCGGCCAAATCCCAACAATTGCTCCCCGACTTGATTCCAGCCGGGGATTCCGTCCCCTCCTCACCCCCACGGGCTTTATTAAATTTACTTCGCTTTTGTCGTTGTCGTGCTGAAGCCCCGCGGCTACAATCGTGCGGGACCTGGGGGCGGCGGGTACCGAGGGTGGGGGGCACGGACTGAATTTTCCCACATGCTGCAAATGACATGAGAAACAATCCCAAAATGCCACCTCCCCAAGTTCATGCTCCACCGCCGGTGCTGGACACGACCAGCCCCAGGCTGAGCATCCCAGTCCCGGTCTGGTCCAGTGGAGCACGGAGCACCCCCGGCACCAGCCCTTGTACCCCCCGTTCATAAAAAAACCTTCCTTGTAAAAGTCACTTCACATTGCCCGAGCCTGAAAACTAACAGGTAACAACTTTTTACGACCCGACTCCCAGGACACGGTTTAATTTCATTCCTTAACTCAACTCTCCATCCCTTTCTCTCCTGGCTGCCTTTCCCAGCAAGAGATCCCTCTGGGTTTAGCATGAATTTAAACACTCAAACCTTTGCAACGAGAGCTGATTCACGACCTGGGCTTAAACTGCAGGATTTTCAGACCATCTGGAATTGAACTCTGATTCCGGCCGGGAGGATTTTCGGCTTTTCAAGTCCTTGAGATCCCCGTGATGGGAAGGAGAGCCGCTCCACCAGCAGTAGCTCCAGTTTCTACAGGAATATGCTGGGGCTGGTTTGTCCCAAGGGCTTCCTGGCCTCGGGACATCCCAAGGGCTGCTCTGCTCCCTTGTAGGCCCAGTCATCCACACGGAAAAATCCCAACCCAATCCCAGCCTGAAGCAGCTGGAGAAGCTCCTCAGATGTGTTGCTTTGCTGTTCTTGGTGATTTTCCTTGTGCATTTTGGAGTTCAAAGCAGGAGCTTGGTGGGGAGAGAAGGAGGTGAAAGAGTGGGAAAGCGGCGCTGGAAATCCAGTCAGGGAAAAAGCACAAGAGCAAATCCACGGCTTGACTCCCCTTGAAAGTGGATGAATATGAGCCCTTTGCCCCCCAGCCCTTGTCCGGGGACCTTCGCCTCTCCGGTTTATGGTTCTCCTCTGTGCAGTGTCAGCGTTTCACGCCCCTGATGGCACAGCCTCCCCTTCTCCGGTCCCTCTGAAGATTTGGATCCCAGACAGAGCCAAAAAAAAGTCTTCTCCAGCTCTGTGATTGTTCCTGGTGCGTGGGAGCTGGTGCAGGTCTGCCCACTAGTCCATTAGTTATTCTTTAGATAAGGAAATTAAAAAAAAAAATAATAAAAGGCCCCAAAATCAAGAGGTGAGTCACGAGAGCAAAAGGAGACTGTGGATCCCAGCAGCAGAGCTCGGCGTCTCTCCCCTCCGACACAGTGAAGGCAAGTTGTGGCACCATCCTGAAACTATTTAGTTCGCATCCATGGGAGATGGGGGCCTTTTAAGGTCTCTTCTCCCTACCCCACCCCCAGAGCCACTACCCCTCGTATATTATTTTTACTAATGTGGTGGGATTTTTTTTTTTTCCTTTCTTGGAGGAGGAGGGATTTGTGTAGCCAGATCTGAGGAATTTGGAGAGAGAGAGAGAGAGAGAGAGAGAGAGATCCCCCTGTTGACTAGAGAGATGTTGTTCTTGGGATTAGAGATGTCTGACCTTGAAGGTCGCAGGTCACGGTCTTGAATAAGGAGCAGGAGTGCGAGGTTGGNTTTTTTTCCTTTCTTGGAGGAGGAGGGATTTGTGTAGCCAGATCTGGAATTTGGAGAGAGAGAGAGAGAGAGAGAGAGAGAGATCCCCCTGTTGACTAGAGAGATGTTGTTCTTGGGATTAGAGATGTCTGACCTTGAAGGTCGCAGGTCACGGTCTTGAATAAGGAGCAGGAGTGCGAGGTTGGGATTGAAACTTGAGGTGTGTCTGCTGGAGATCACAGGGAAAAGTCTTCCAAACAAAGAGGAATGCCTCGATTGAGGTGAGAAAGGACAACTTCCCCAAGAATTATGGGCTCCTTCCGGCTGGTTGCATACCTGCAGACCCCCCAAAGGATGCGCCGTGGTGGAGGGAGGAGAAAAAGGAGGGGAGAAAGGAGGGGCAGGATGGCTGGAGCCAGAAGGTCCCATTATTTATTACTCTTTGCATTCTGGGCAGGCCCAGAGGCCCCAGCCTGGCGGTTTTATGGAGATAGGTGCTGGGGAGAGCGAGAGAAAGAGCATCCCACTGTTGGGGCAGGGCTGGCTGCCCAGGAGCATCTCCGCAGGAAGGGAAGAGAGGAAGAAATTCCCCTTCCCTCATGGGCAGGGAAGTAACACAGAGGCACAGCAAGAGCCTGAGTCTCAAATCTGTGTCCAACACAACAACCATGAAAGTCTTCCCTCCGTGAGATCCTACAGAGCACCGGGGGGGTCACTGTATGCCTCAGTTTCCCCCTGGGAATAGCAGTTGGAGGAGCAAAGAGCACTTCAAGGCTTGTTTAAGGGCAGCAAGGGTAGAGCAGACTACAGAAACCTTATTTCTCTGCTGGGATTTCCATCCAAATAAGAGAAGAAGCAACATATTTTGCCATCCGGCTCGTGCCCATGGACCCCACAGATGGAGGTTTGTGCATGTCTGCTCCTGGGTACCTGGGCTGGGCCCCTGCTCCGTGCAGGGGGTGAGGTTACGTGGGTGGTGTGGGCAGGATCGTGCCCACGCCTGCACATCCCACCAAAACCGTTCCCCCTGCACTGCTGGCAACAGACCCCTTTGGCTATTCAACGTGGCGTTAAAGTTCAAGTTTAAATATACACAGCTCAGCGCCCTGCGCCAGGAGGAAGGAAGCACACAGGGAAGTGTTTGAGCATCCAGGACTTTCAACACAACCACAGCCCACAGCCCTGAAGCCCCAACGCTTGAACAGACTCAGCTCCAGACCCTCTGCCAATGTCAATACAGTCTAAATAACCTCAGGGACAAAAAGCTCCAATTCTGTGTCAACATTTTTTGAAGAGAGCAATGAGCATCTCATCGTGTCACCCGGGCAAACCACGCACGGAAGGATCTGCAGTAAAACTCCATGGGCCAGGTCTTGCTGCGATGTTTAAACCCATCCTTAGGGCCTTTTCCTTTTCCTTTTGGCTCGGGGGTCGGGAAGGGAAGGGAGAGGGTCGTGGCGAGAGCAGCCCCCTGCCCCGGGAGCAGCCCCGAGCGACGCTAGAGGGAGCCCGGGGCTCAATTAATTAACCATCGAGAATTAACCAAGCGGGAAAAACACTGGAGCTGGGAGGGAAAGTGAGAATTAATTTACCTGTGCTATTATTGGCATTTCAAGCTGCATTTGTACTGATTTATATATTAAAAAAACCCCTACGTGCTCAGCAGTGATATGACTCTAACCCGAAATGCAGCAAGGGAAATGGCTTTGTGCGTTTATGATCTGATTCGGGGCAATTTGGGCTGTAATTGATTTAAACGGCTGTCAAACCCACTTTCCCCTCTGCCTGGGTATTTATTCTTCGCTTTGAAGCGTTTGAAGGAAAGCAGAAAGCATCAATCTGTCTCCAAAATGCCTTTTTTTTTTTGGTGCAGGTGTTGATTTTTGAAGTGCCTCTGGAGGAAGGGGAAATGTAAGGAATAAATGTTGAGGAGTTCAACTTTTCCCAGCCAAACAGCTGCAGCAGGGTCCCCTGGGTTTTTTGGGGTGCTTGTAGGGTACTATTTTCCTGCAGAATGGTCTGTAGACCCATCCTGAGCACCAGAAACCCTCCTCTTCCTCCCTCTGCAGCCTCTGCGCTCTGCTGCAGGTCTGAAGCCTCCTGAAATGAGGGATTTTCAGGGATTGTAGGAGACATAAGCGGAGCTCCTGCAGGTAGGAAAAGGGGAAAGCAGCCCCAAAACAGGTCTCCATGGAATGGTGGATGGGCTGGAGCTGTGTGGTGGATGAGTGCAGGCTTGAGTCTGAGCAAAACTGAACCAAAAGGGAGCTCAGCAGAAACGAGGTCATAAAAGCCGCTGTTGGGCTTATTTATTATCATTTCAATCTTATTAGCATCCCATTCAGTGGCTCTTTGGAGAATAAAACACTGATATTGTGTATTTGTCTTGACAGAAAGCAACCAACCTTAATAAAAATGAATGACTCGATAAAGAAAAAAGGGGAATCAAACCTTTCTGAAGTTTTATATTGTCTTTTTAATTAACCACTCTAATATTGCCTAAGTAAGTAGGAGGGGGAAAGCTAGAAAGTAGCAGAGATTATGTAAAGGGTTTAGTGTATCCCATGTCCTAGGTGTAAATAACGCTCCTGTTAATTTAAAACCAAGGCTGCCTGTCTTTATGACTTCACTGCACTCCCATTAGCTCTATCTTTATACAATGTCATGGGTGCAAATAGATTGGGTTGAAAACTTCCCCCAGAGCCACTTTAAAGTGACTTCTAATCTTTCCCTTTAGTGGTGTTAATTCAACTTCACAAGAGTGTTTGAAGCACCATTAGGCAGAGAAATGGACCTTCTCTCCTGCTGGTGCCCTTATCCAAATAGCAACGTTACGAAAAAAAATAGATCTGTTTCATATCAGGCCAAGTCTCTGGGGCACCAGAGAGCAGCTGAAGGAGACGTGGGCTTCCTTTTTATGAGACTTAAATACATAAAGGATTTATGCTTTGCATTTCTGTCTCACTGCCCCGCGGAGGTCTCCAAGCACCTTGGAAACCTCCTGCCTCGCAGCGTGCAGGACGAGTGGCAGCAGCTGCTGGAAAAGGGGACAGTGAAAGAACTGGGGACACAGCCAGGGAAAGAGAAGAGTCCACGTAACCCAGGCTGGGGACATGGTGGCATGCTGCTGGGGTGGTCCTTTTACAGCCGGACGCTGAGAAAAGGTGGAAAGCGAGGGGCTGAGAAGCCCAATGTGTTTTGTAGTGGGTCATGGTCATGTCTAGGTGCCCGCTTGGTGTCCTACAAGTGGGTGATGAGGGGAGCAGAAGCCACGGTGTCACCTGTCATTAGTGGGTGCGTGGCTGGGCGTTAGCAAGAAGGTTGCGTGACAAAAGCTGCGAACCCCAGAAGCTTCAGTGCTGCGGGGTACGGTAAGGTTTGTCACGTGCATCGTCCCCAAGCACCGTCCAGCCCCGCTTCCAGCCCCAACCCCAGCTTCCAGCGGGGCCCAGGAGCAGATATACAGGGGAAAAGGAGCATGCACAGGGTGCACCTTTGCTGAGGACAATGTCCCAGCCTCCAGCAAGCAGCAGAGTAAGAAACTTTCTCACCTGGTGGCTCTGCCTGGACTGTCATGATTGGCAGCCAAAGCTGGATCGTCCCTCGGTAATTTGTTGGATCCCTTTTTGACCCTTATTTGCCATTTTGGCTTCTTCTACAGTCTCCAGTAGCAGTGAGTCCCAGTGTGAGTGCACACTTTGTGTGAAACAACCTGTCCATGCTCTGAAACAGAGAATAAATTTTCCCCTGGACCCTTCCCTTCTCCTTCCAGGCTGGGACAGACCTCTGTCATCCTCCATCTCAACCATCCCTCTGTTCCTGGCAGCTTAGACAGCAAGGAGTGGTGCGGTTCTCCCAAGTTTTGGTGGAGAAAATATTTTATTGCAGGCCAGTCTACCCCAGGAAATCCAAATTGTCCCTGAGGTTTGGCAGGTGCCGGGATTACAGCCTGAAAGGAAGGATTGCAAGGTCGTGGGATGCGACTTTCTCCTGTCCTCCAGGAGAGGGCAACCCTTGGCTGGAACTGAACTGAGAAACGCTGCTTAGAAGGAGATGCTTGGGAGGATTTTCCTGTTCTCCTGCTCCTTCCAAGTAAAAAGCTCAAATTACTGTGATGGAGGAAGCCTGTAAAATAGAAAACACAGATGGGGGAACTTACAGGGGGTGTGGGTTTGGGGTAGGCTGCGTTTCTTTACACGATGACATTCATTAATGCAAAGTAGCTCTGCGAAAAGGTAAAAGCAGAGTTAAAAATAAACCAGAGTTCCTTTTGAATCCGTCGGAACTTTGTGCTGGGTGATCTAATCATAAGCATATCTAGTAATTTATTTTTGTTAGGCTTGTGTTGAATTTATCTTCTTTAATCTCCTTTCTTTTTAAAACCCACACAGATGATGCAGGTGTATGTTGGGTAAAACTAGCAGATCTATATGTAGCCTCTCTCTCAACCTCCTCCAAATACTTGATTTCCACCTCACGCACCGTTTTATTTATGCGACGCACTCTCACACGAGCCAATACACCCTTCACCTGCCCTGTGGAGACAGGCTGGTGAGCAAGACCCTGGCAAAAGTTTATTCCAAGTTTTATTCTGTTTAATTAGGCCAAATAGCTCAGCCTCTTCTCTGTCTGTTTCCCCATCTGCAAAATCAGGAACACAAAATTGTGACATTTTGCAAGATGCCACATTGCAGAAGCCCTGAATTAAATGTAATTTTCTTCAGATGTCCTCTTTCCTAAGAGGGCGGTGAAGATCTAAGCCAGTATTTCAAAACTGGCTTATTCAAAGCGTCAGAGGAGTCCCACGCTTTCCGCTGAAGCGGCTTTTGAACATGGCCTTAACTTGGCACCGGGAGGGGAGGTGGGGAGGGAAAAGGGGGTCAAAATGCTTCTGAGTAATGAAACCAGCCACGGCGGGGGGCTGCTCAACACCTCACTGATTTCCCGACTACTTCCAGGGAGAAAGTATGGAAAACCTAATGTACAAGTACTGGAAGGGAAGTGGGCATCCCACCGGGCCACTTCATCCTGGCGAAGGTGCGTGGCTCAGAGAAAGAATATCTGGAAAATAAATGAACAAAACCTTGTTAAAACAGTCCGTGGACCATCCTGTCTCTTGCTAACCGTTAACTACAGAAGGAAAGCAGGAATGAGAAAAAAGGACTCAAGCCTGGGAGAACTGGAATGTGGAGCTTTTTTGGCACAAACCGAGCAGGAGAAGTTTCCAGAAGAAACAACATGAGTGAGAGGATTATTACGAAAGGCCAGAGTGTCAAATCTGCGCTGGGAGTTGAAAGGAGCCCATAAAATCCACTCACCAGAAATGGAGCCAGAGCAAGGTCTGGAGTTAACTCCTTAAAGTCTACAAACCAGTGATAACCATCAGGAGTGACTTTCCTTCTGTGAGGTGCAGAGTCTGGGCAAAGTCCCGTCTTAGCCATCACCCAGAAAGCTATAAAGAGGGAAAAGGCAGATCAAGCAGGTTGATGAGTGTTTTATGCAACGCAATAAATCCAATGTCCAGAGCAGCTCTCTAATTTAAACTCCCCTTTCATAGCCCTTTATAATGATCCTTTCAAAAATAAGAGTGAATCATAACAATATAATCCAGTTATATTATAATGATACAACCCATATGCATTCAATTTCACCATCATTATTAATAAAAATTACTGCACCGCAGTAGCTGTGTGAGGCCAAACCCTCCTGGGGACTTGCAAACTGATTTAAAAGTAGGAAAAAAATGAAATTCCAATGGCTTTTACTTTTTTCCCCCCTGTTCAAACATTTTGCAAGCACTGAGCAGTGAATCCCTGCCAGTTATACATCAATTCCTCCTCTTCCATATAAATGCAATGAGCCCTTGCAGGTGTTTGAATACTCACTAGTGTAACGAAGTAGAGTCTGAAGAGAAATTTCAGAGTGTTGCCTAAAAAATATGTGAAAGTGTAGTGGGGGCAAGGCTGGAGTGTGTCATGTTCTTCACTTTCATGGTGGACAGGAGAAGAAATGATGGGTTTAGATCGCAGATGAGAAGATTTATATTACATTCATACATTATTTATATTACTTTCAAAGATTTTGTATTTGCAAAGAACAGAAAGGATGGATTTGGGGTCTGAAGGTGGTGGGGGATCTCTGACGCTGGGGGGATACATGTCACCGGGATGACAAGGTAAAACTGTCCGAGATCGTGTGCCAAGCTGCGACTGGCACCGCAATCTTTCGCGAACTCGTTCTCCTGCTCTCCTGGAGGATTGTCTTTGGTGGCCTCTGATCCCATAAGCCAGGAGCAGCCAGTTAGTAGATCACAGAGTAGTGCCCTCTGTGACCAGCTCATCCGCACAAAACAGGGGAAAGGAGGGAAGCGGCAGGGAAAGGAGGGAAGCAGCAGGGTCTGGGAGATCGTGAAATGTTGCCTCGAGATCTGCTAATAATTCAGCCCTGGCTGGATCACTGGTGTTCAGAGGCAGTTGGGGGGGGGAAGAAGAAAGCACGTGGCCAACATTTTCAGCAGATTTTTGGGTGCTCTCCTCAAATGGCAGGTGCTCAGCCAGAAGAAATGACTCCAGTTTAACACACGCGAGAACAAATATCGTGTCTCCAGCTCAGAGGGGCAGAGCTTAAAGGGACAATCAAACTGAGATGCTTTGAAAAGACAGAAACAAGTGTAATACAGAAGCAAAGGCAAACTAATGAAAGTCAGAATGAATTTATGAGGCGCCTTAATGAAACGCGTGGACATGCAGAAGATGAATCCATGATGTTTAAGCTTTTAAGCCTGCAGACAGTATGGAACTCACATGATTGGAAAGGTAATAAATTTCACGGCAAATGGACAAGATCATATTTGCACAAAGAAAACCTTTGCCCAAAGCAAGTGCGTGTGGTTAGTGAAAGATTCAATTAGGCTATTTAATGCCAGTTGCCCAACTGTCTTGTTCAAAGACTTGTACTATGTTCTGTCAAAGGTTGCACCCCTTAAATGGTAACAGTTATGGATTAAAGTGGAGCAGCTTTGCTCTGCCCGACAGATGGGTCTTGTGCCTTTGATGAGAGAGATCACAGAGAAAATGATAAACAAATCATGTCCGACTCCATACCCACAGTGACAGAACATATATAATAAATGTTACTTTTTACTTAATCACCCAGAAAACGCTCGGGCAACGCGCGGTCTCAAACCGGGACATGGAACCACCCAGCGAGGATCAGAAGCTCTTGGGATTTATTAGCGACCTCCCGGCCTGGATGCGGATGGGAAACCCCCCCTGCGCCGAGACAAACCCCAGCCAGGTGCCAGCAGGGGCTGCCAGCCCTGGGACCCCTCGCTAAGACGCACTGGGTTGGGCCACCGCGGCCTCCCCGTGCCCCCCAGGCCGCACTTGAACCCGGGGCCGGCAGCACCGTGGAGAGCTCCGCACCCCCGGCAGGGCGGGGTGGGAAATACCTCGGGTCACACGTATGGACACACCTGTGCACACGTATGTACATGGATAGGCACACGGAAGCATCGCTCCATGTGGGCGTTGACATCCAGAGGTTTTCTGAACAAGGGTGTGGACGTGGCCGCGCCAGCTCATGGCGAAGCTCCGTCTATCCCATCAAGCCTGGCGTGGATTCTCCCCTTCCCGTGAGATTTGGGGTTCCTCTTTTTCCAAATCAACGTCCACGTGTAGGGACGTGGAAGCATCGCTCCATGTGGGCATTGACATTCGGAGGTTTTCTGACCGAGGGTTCGGACGTGGCTGCACCGGCTCATGGCGCAGCTCCATCTATCCTGTCAAGCCTGGCGTGGATTCTCCCCATCCCATGAGATTTGGGGGTCCTATTTTTCCAAATCAACCCTCAGAAAGGAATCCCCGGTGAGGGGCCGCCCCTCCCCTCTGCGACAGGCAGCGATCGCTCGCGACGGGTCCGACCAGCAAGTGCTGTCCTGGTTGCGAGTCCTCCTCAGTCTGGAACTGGGAAAGGTCCTCCCTTGCTCTGGGTATGGCCACGCTCTCCCGAAGCAACACAGACATTCAGTAAATCCGGTTATTTGGGCCGGTATTTTGCTTTTCTGCCCTGTGTTTATTTATTTGTGGTTGTGCCTGTAGCTGCGGCAAGACAGAAACACCGTCACCTTAAATTGAATTACAGGCGTGAAATAACGACATTGACTTGAATTACAAAACTATCAAAGTAGTAAAAGTAATAAGATTAATACAAGTAATAATAGCAATAATAGTAATACTATTACTAATAGTATTAGTAATTATTATAAG
>VZSF01011210.1:13935-24618 GCA_013398295.1 Chionis minor
TAATTATTATAAGTATATATATTATATATTATAATAAGTATTACTATTACCTAATATTAATAACATTACTAATAATAATAGTAATAACAACAATAAAAGCAATAATAGAAACAATAGTAATAATAGAAATAATAGCTAATACTAATACTAATGCTAATGCTAATGTTAATGCTAATGCTAATGCTAACAATATTACTAATAGTAATAGTATTACTAGTAATAACAGTTATAACAACAAAAGCAATAAGAGAAATAACAGTAATAAAAATAATAACAATAGTAGCAATAATAGTTAAATAATAGTAGTAATAATAGTAATAATAATCATCATCATCATCGCCCTCCTTGAGCACTATTTAACACACAGGGACAGAAGGAATAGCTTCTTCCCACAGAGGGGGGATAATTTGGGGGCCAGGTGGTAAAATTAGAGGTGACAAGGGGCCGCAATGCGTTTGTGCTTTCTCCCAGCCCATCAGGTGCATCCCAAAGGCACGGAAGGAGGGAATTCTGCCTGGGAAGCCCCAGCGTGTGCGGCGCCAGTGGCTCCGCTTCCCTGTGCTGTATTTGGAATAGCTTTTCCTGCAGCCGGGATCTGGGGGATCGCAAGTGCCTTTGTTTGCCAGCCAAACAGACGCGCAAGGAAAATTACCAAACAAGCAGCGGGTTTGTGCAGGGGAGAAACAGCGGGTTTGGGTTTTCTTGTTTTCCATAGCCACAATCTTCCTGCCAAACAGGGACTGCGGATGGTGCGGCGCAGCGGCGTGAGGGATTACAGCGTAAGGAGAATTCAGGTCTTCTTTACCTTTCGCTCACCACCTGAAAAAGTGATTTTTTTCTTCACTTTTCTTTGAGAAACTTGGGGCGGCAGGACCCTTCTTATCTTCAGTGAGAACTTTCTATTGTCATTTACCCGAGTGTCTCCGATCCGCTTTCCTCTTCTCCAGTCAGGAAGAGAGCAGAGAAAAACCTTACACGCCCAGAGAAACCGGTACGGATAATTTAATTATTGCGGGAAGCATAACTGCAAGTAGAGAAAAACAATTATTTGTAACCTAAAAACTTGGTGCCTAGATGGAGAGAGAGGCTCGTTTCCGATTCTGGTAGAATAATAGTGGTTGTGGGTGTGAATTAGTGCAACATTTTCTCCAGGATAAATAGTTACTACGAGCACAAATATTTTTTACAGAAACAGTTTCAAGGTTGAAACTTGCATTTGGTGAAATCCTCAACCCCGCGGGAGCGACACGTCTCCCATATTATTTCGAAAATGCCTTTTTATCGTTTGCTATGTGTGCACGTAAAAAATAACCCTAAGAAAACGAAAACAAGGGAAAAATGAGAGCCTTTTAGAGGGTTTTTGCAAAGGTGCGGTCGCGGCTGGGCCGCTCCAGCCTGCGGACAGCCCCGGGCCACCGGGTTTGAGGGTTTGGCCATCAAAAGGGCAGGTGGAGTTTTGGATTAAGGGGTTTTTTGGGGATGGGGGGTGGGGGTTGGTTATATATTGTAGAGTTGCCGTCGTCCAAAATAATTTAAAATCGGCTTAATCTGCGAGTTTCACTGTTGTAAAAAATCAGGGTGGGGTTTGGGGTTTTTGTTTCTTTCTTGCTTATTTTTTTTCTTTTCCCCTCTCTGCCTTTATTATTTTTTTTTTTTTTCTTCCAAAAGCAAAGTTAAACGGGTAAATTCTGCGCTTCAAAACGTCCATCACGAGAGTCCCCCGGGTTTTTGGGGCGGGGGGAGAAGGGTCGCTGGGTCCCTCCCGGCTGCCGGGTGGCCGCCCCCACCGCATCCACCTCAAACTCTGCTCCTTACGGCTGGAAAACCGTCCCCGTCGCCCCTCTCCGGCTCCGCACCCGCTCCCAGAGCCTTTTCCCAATCCGTTCGGGCCGGATGAATCCCCCAGCCCCTTCCCCGAACTTTTTTTGTTGGTTTTTCCAGGTGGTTTTACCCGCCCCCGGTGGGTGCGGAGCCCGGACGGGACCCCCGCTGTCCCCTTGCCCCGTCGGGGCGGAAATGTGGCTTTGCCGTCGGACTCTCTGTGCCGGGAGAAGAGACCCAGGGCCGGGATTTGCCGGGATCACCCGGGATATCAATCCCGGCCGTGAATTCCTGGGGGGGGATGGGGGCAGCCAGCGGCACGGCGGGCTGCACCCACGGGGGCAGCGGGGGGGCGTTATCTCGCTTACTAACCCCCCCGTCCCCAACCCTTTTCCCTCTTCCTGGCTCCTTTCATGGAAAAGGTCCCCCCCCGGCTTTTCCTTTCCGCGTTTTCCCTGCGCGGAGCCGCGGGGGGAGGCGGCTGGGGGTGGATTTACGATCCCACCCGGTGGAAACCGAAGCACCGGGATTTACTGTAAAACCTCGCGGCGGCTTTTCCCGGATGGGGACTTGAGGCGACAAAGTCTGAGAATGTCACTTAGCCCGAGTTTTTGTCGCCAAAAAAAAAAACCCCAAAAAAACCCGGTGCTCTTGTTCGGGCGGCGATAAATTTCCCCTCTGGCACGGAGCAAATTGAACCGGCGGGGGGGAGCNCCCCCACAGGCTCCCTGATGGGGAAGGGATCCTGGTTTCTACCCAAAGCCTTATGGGATGGGATTATGCTTCCCGAGAGGTGAAAGGGGCCAGACACACACATGCACCCCCCTGGGTGGGGGCACAGGCCTTTGGGGTCGGCTTGGGTGGCCTTGGCCCCCCCTGCATCATCCTGGGGCTCCATCGTATGGAGGAGCCCGGAGCCTTCTGCTCTCAGCGCAGGGTTCGGTGGTGAAATGAGCAACGAGGGTGAGAAATGTCCCGGTACGGCAGAGATTTGCGGGAGCGGGAGGGGAGGGAACAGAGGAATTGGTGTCCACAAATTCCCGTGAAGAATTTCGGCGTCCCACTTCTCGTCCCACCTGCATTCGCAGCAAAAGGAAAAGTTTGAAGACCAAACAGGGAGACAGGAGGAAAAAAACACCCAAACCGACAGTTCTGGCTGTGCAGAGATCCCTAATTCCTACTTAATTTCTCCTTCCTTCCATGCAGGGCTGTTCTTGGAGGTGGCCAGACATAGGAGTGGGGATGTGAAGCCCCCAAGGAGCTGAAAATTGGGGCTGGCAGACCCAGACCTGCCACCTCTGCCCTGCTCAGGGCAAGGGCTGCGGGTAGCAAAGCCAGAGACACCCCTGCCTTAATCCCTGCCGCAGGGGTGGGAATAAAGTGCTTTTCTTATAGAGGCTACGTCCAGGAATTCCACTCAGTAAATCAGTCCTGTTCTCCCGCGGGGTTTTGCTGAGGTCTGTGTTTGCTGCTCATGACCTTGGCCCACGTCAGTCTGAAGAAGAGCCACTGTCAAACTGGCCTTTTCCTCTTGAAGTCAGAAGGAGGAGGGTTTGAGAAAGCTGGATTTTGGAGGCTGATTAAAGGTAACAATTAAAAGAGATTTACACTTTGGGAGAGAGCAACGCTCCGAGGTGGATGGTCCTCAAGGCTCCTGGTGGCCCGGTCCATCCTGCAGCCATTCTTGGTGCTTCACCCGGCGTGACCGAAACGCCTCCTGGTCACACTTTGGTCACTCTTTGGCCTTTTCCCAAACTCTGCCGTCGGCCAGGCGGGACGACCCCACAGGTTTGCCGCATTTCACAGGGATTCTGGCCTGCTGCTGGCAGACGAGCTAGATGCAAGGCAGATTTGGGAGGATTTCTTTGCAACTCAGGCTATAAATGACATCGGCCCTTATATAGCAAAGTTCCACAGAGATCTCCGTGTAGTTTACAATGGCTGTAAGAGGTGGAAATAAAATCGGAGATAATGGTAAAGCCAGAAGTGCAGCTCAAACCTCTCAAGTCCCAGGGTAGCACCCCAGCGACGGGGCTCTTGGGTCTTCTGAAATACATTAATTCCTTTACAGCAGAAGCCGTAAACCAAATGCAAACCGAATCTTGGGATTTTTATTTAAGGCACTCAGGCTTGGGATTTGAATTCATGCTGAGAACAGAGACGAGCAACATTTATTTTTGTCTTTGAGAAATCCTAGTCCTGTCTGTTCCCCTTTTCTTCTGAAACTTGGGTGGGGAAGGGGAAGAACTGGCTTGATTCTGGGAAGTATTTTGATAAAGAATAGCTACGGTCAAATTCAAAGCCTCCGAATTTCCTAATCCAACTGTTTTGCCTCTTTGTGGAATTTTTAAGATGGGGAGCACAGAGGAAGGTAGCAGCAACGGTGGGATGTGACGAACACCGAAAGCCTTCAGCGCGCTTCCAGTTCCGCTCCATACATATCGCATTGTTCCACGCGTTTGTGTAGCCCTAGGTTTAGAGGAATGTGCCTGAATGATGGTTGAGCACAGATGTAGGAAAAGACTGCCAAAAGCACTCCAAGAAAGGACATGGGACTGGCAATAAATAGAGCTGCATCAGCAGGAATGGAGGCTGTGAGCCCTGGAATCTTGTTCCAGATTTCACATCCTCTGCGGGCTGATGATGATGGGGAACTTGGGAGAGGGACAGGAAACGGGGTGGCTGGTGTCCCAACACCGGCAGCTCAGGCATAGGCTCAGCATTGGATTCAGCAACACAAAAAAGAACAAGTGAGAAGGCAGAAGTGAAAAAACCCAAAAACCAAAAAGCAAACAAATAAAAAACCAGAGGGTGGTTCAATGGTTTGTGTTGAAAACTACAATTTCCATGGATTGGCAGTGATGGGGGCTTGGCCCGGGGCACAGAATGCACCATGCAGGTGGGTGAGGAGAACTGCAGTTCCCAGGTGCCAGTTGCTCTCAGCCCAGCCAAATTCGGACCGAAGGGGTAAAGCAGAATAAGCATAAGCGTAGGGAAAAGTGCTCTCACCCGTTACCATAAGCTATCCGGCCTCGGGGACTAACAGAGCACAGAGAAGGGCTGGTTGTGCCTGACTCTCCCTTTTCCTCTCAGAACTGGGGCTGCGCGCGGCTGCAGGAATGAGCTTTGTCCTTTTTCTTTTTTTCATTTGCACTGAGCTGAGTCATTGCGGAGGAAAAGCCCATTTGCTAATGAGAACAAAGTGAGAAGGTTGAGCCCAGAATCTCTCTGGTCGCCAGTAAAAAACACACGCGCTGATTTCCCTGAGGTTCCTCAGTTCCAGCCGAGATTCCCGACCCTGGGGGTCTCAGCAGCCCCTTCCTCGCCCGCCAGCGGAGCCGAGGGCAGCCCCCTGCTTGGCTCCAGCCATTCCCAATCCATCTGGGCAGCAAGAGGAGCGCCTGGATCTCTCACGCTTCCCCTGGGACTGCAATGGGCTGCGTGAGGCCATGCAGGGTGTGTGCAACCCCCCCCCCTGCCCTGCGTCGCCTGCCCAGGGCGCAGACGGAGCCATAAGGTGCCATAAAGCTTAAGGTGTGGGATTTTTAAGTAAACATTTATTTAGATGACGGTGCTTTGGTCTGCTCAGGAGACTCTGTACCTGGGGCGCGTTTGCCGCTTGTGTACAAACCTCTGCGTTTCTTTGAAAACCCTCCTAAGTTATGGGGCGCTTGGGACTAAGGAGCGAGGGAGTTCATGGAAATAGGAAGAGAAAAACAAGGGTCTTTATCAGAGACGGCAACATACATTAACCAGGGATTCCCATAAAAATACCACTGACCTTCCTCTGCTTGTGAAAACCTTATGTCTGAGGAGCTGCCGCACCACGGTGCTTGTTTCCCCGTCGACACAAAAGCACTTTCTCTTTTAACGTCGGTGGGGAGGAAGGTCCCAGGGCTGGGCAAACGCGCCGCTGTGAAGGGCTGGAGCTGGGAAAATCGCTCCCCTTCGTTCTGGAAAAATACACTGAAGCTGCCTCAGTGCTAAATGCCGGTGCCTGACCTCTTGGAGGGAGAAACAGGAACGCAGGAATTGTTTAGAGGCATCTATACAAGGATCAGATCCTTTCAGGAAAATAACCTGAGATCTGCCGTATGCTGGTTTATTTAAAAAGAAGAAAAGGAGAGTACGCTCCAGAAATACAGAGATGTTAAATGCTATTTTATAATCTCGGGGGAGATAGATGGTTGTTGCAAAAAGGGTGAGCCTTCAAATGACAGGAAATTCACCCCAACCTGCCATGTAATTCAGCGGAGGAATTTTAACAAGAAGCACCTGCCTGTCTCTTCTCGCTCAGCACTGGCCTTTATGGCTTTACACACATTGTTAAATTTAATCAAGCACATCAGTTTACATATTGTTTCTAATGATTAAACTCTCTTTCGCTGGTTTTTCACATGTAGGTGAAGGTTCTAAGGCGGATGAAAAATTTAAAAAAAAATTAAAAAATCTCAATCAGATGAAAACGCGCGGGCTGTTTGGACACTGTGCCCCAAATGGGGGACTTGTATGTTCTCGGTACCAGCGTCCAAGGGTTCATGTGGACTCTTGAGGAATATCATCGGCGTCTGCGTGACACCGGGAGAAGCATCGACCCCGCAAATGGTCCCCACGGGTAGCGCAGCTCCGCCGCTCGCCCCGCCAGAGGAGGACAACAGCGAGTTGCAACGGGTTTACCACGATGCCTTTCAAGTGCAGAGGTGAGGCCATGTTCTGCGCCAGCAAACATTCCCGGGGCTTAAAAAACGAGCGTCCCAAAAATGTGAGGAAATTAACGTTGGAGTGAGGAGGGGAAGGAAGGACGGTCGCAGCTTGGAAACCCGTGGCACGAGGAGGAGGTCACGGGCCCCGCAGCACGTCCGAGGGTGCTGGACTGTGCTCGGTGTACAGCTGGCTTGTGCATGGTAGGTCCCAGCGTGTCCCAAACTCACTGTCCTCCTCCACAGAGTTAATCTATCCCTACTTTCCTTTGTGCCGTACATATTTCTGGATGCCCCAAACCCATGACCAAATCCCTCTTCTTCTGCCAAGGCAACATTTCTTGGTGGATAAAGGGAACAGGTCGTGAAGCCATGAATTCCCACTTCTCAGCCGTCTGGCTCAGCCTCATCGTCACAGGCCCCTGGGGACCGTTTTTGGGTGCACACAGGAAAAAACACAAGAGAACACACTACTGCAGGTCAGAAATCCCTTGTCCACCTGAAAGACATCACATCATCTTAATAGGCCACTGCTTGCACAGGACAGATGGAGAGAACAGCCGGAGAATCCACTGCCGGAGAAGGAATCTCAGTTGCCGTGGGAGGAAGCAGCAGCTCCATCCCCGCTGGATCTGCGGCATCGGGTCGGGGTTTCCACAGTGTCGATGGAGGGATATTGCGGGGGGACAAATAGGAGAAGCCATAATAAAGGTGACATAAAATAGTGGCTGGTGCCATAGAAAGGCTCTGCTTCATTCCTCGCAAAGGTGCACGGAACGACGGTGCCGGGCTCCGTCGCACTAAACTTGAGGAGATGGCTTTGAACTTCAAGCAGCGCCAGGAACTGCACAATTTTGCCAGCGCTAAACACTTTAGGGGAGTTGCTATTGATTATTGATCAGTATAAGCCCAGGAACCGCAGAGGTGGACGGGGAGAGGTGCTGCAGAAGGAAAGGCTCATCCTCCTCCTCCTCAGGGCCATGTGTGCTCTCGGCGAGGCCAAACGAGCTGCGCCTCGACACAGCTCCCGGCTTTTCTCTGCGTATTTACATCTTCTGCCCTGAAAAAAAGCTGGAAGCTGCGGCTGCCAGAGCTCCCGACACCGACTGAGCCCCCACGCGCTTTCAGGCATTTCGCAGTGCAGGAAAAATGGCATTTAACAGAATTTAGTTACGTTCCACTTCCTGCCTCTCCTGTTTCATGTGGTAGACTGCTAAAAACCAAAATATATCAGAAAATATTATGTTGGGATTTTTCGTTGTTTTTTTTGCTTGTTTGTTTGTGTTTTTTTTCCCCCAGGAAAGCCAATGTAATACTTATGTCTCTGATGAACTTCATAAAAAGTGTGTTCCTGGTCTTGTGTGTGGGTGTGTGTACGCAGGTACCTGAGCCGGTGCCTGCTAAAGCAAAAGGATATTTCTTTTATATAATTTCATTAATTTGGCCAGGGGAAGGAGGGGGCAAGACGAAGGCATACGGTTGCTTTAATAAATTAAAGACCATTTTTTTTTCAGGAAGACATTTCTTCCAACTAGCCTTTTCCTGATGGGATTTTCCAAGCCAGAATTGTTTTCCTCCTTTCCCTCATCTGCGAACAGCCCTTCAGGTGAGCGACCTTGGTTATTTACACACCCCTGGGGCTGCGTGGGGTGCTGGAGGACAACCTCAGAAGCCCCATGTCCCCCAAGATGCTCGGAAGGTGCCTGGTTTGAAGCCAGATTAAGCTCCCGTGTCTCATTCACCTGCTCAAAGCAGTCACCGAAATATCCTACTAAACCGAGACTTCAAGGAGGAAATGAAGCCGTCGGTCCAAGTTACTTTTTTTATTAATAAATTATCGAGTGCTGCTGAAATATGTGCACACAAACGCAGACCTCTGCTTCCACCCCTCCCATTTCCATCCCTCTCCAGCGTTTCGGTGGGAATGAGACAGGAAAGACCGTTTTCATTGGCGCAGCGTCGCCGTAAGCTCCGTATCGGCTCCCTTTGTCCAGGCTTGGGTCCATCCTGGACATTTCCACACCTCCTTCCTTTCCGCTTTTGACATTCTTGCCAGGATCTGGTTTTGGGGTCACAGCCCCAAAGTGGGGCCCTGATGGTTTCGGGGCCGGGCGAGGGCGTGTTGGGGTTGGAGGTGAATTTTAGTAACTCAAATCTTTTCATCACCCTGATAAATGGTCCCCAGAAGGTGACCCAGGTGGGACCTGGCTTTCTTCTGGCCATCACACCTCTCACATCCCACCGTGTCCTGTCCCTCAGGTCGCCGGAAGCCCCCTCACTAGTCTCATACCTACACAGCGGTCAGGAACGAGCGGTGTGAAATAAGCAACAGATTCTTTAATTCGACTGTGTGTGTTGCTTTATGCAGCTGGAGAAAAGCACCACCAGGATTTTCTTTTCTTTCTATGTGCAAAACCCCCCCGTAGTCTCATAATAACCAACGCGCTGATTTCCACTTATTTTTCTTCATTAGGTAGTACCCTTCCAGTGGCCGGACAGACAGGCTTTCTTACACGCTTATAAAAATTAAAAACGAATGGGTGTATCCTCAAAAAAAAAAAAAAAAAAAATTAAAAAAATCTCTTTTAGCCTTGGATGTTTAGGGGAAAAAACCAGCCCTTCAGGTACCGTAAAAAAATCTGTCGGGCTGCAAATTGCTGAAGTGACAGGAGACACTGGCAAGGTGAGCTCGCGTGCAGCCAGGGCTTCTCTTTCTGGGAAAAACTCTGCGTTAAAAGGGATTTTTCCCTCCTCCCGCAGCCCGTCCTGGGGCCGCAGCCGCTCCCGGCGGGTCGGGGCCGGCGGTCCCGGTGGGAGCAGCCTCGGGAGGGGGCGAACGGCGGCGGGACCGACGGAATCGGGCTTTTCTCCCTCGTTTCTCCGCCGGGCTCCGGTTTCGCCTCCTGCCCGGCCCCGAGCGGGAGGAATCGCTTCTTTTTTTTGCGCTTTCTCGCACCCAAATTGATGCCGAGGGCGGCGGTGGAGCCCGAGGGACGCGGCGCCGCGCAAACGGGCAGCGGCGGGTTCCCGGGGGCTCGTTTGTGGGTTTTTAAGGGGAAAAAGGAAAAAAGAAAAAAAAAGGGAAAAAAAAGGGGGGGAGGAGGGGGGTATTTAGCCGTCAGAATAAAGACAAAACGATGCTTGGAAGGGATTGAAAAGAGCCCCTTTCCCCCCGTCTTTTAGTTGGGAGAGAAACTCGGCGCGGGGGTTTCCCGGTCCCGGGGCCGACATTGACATTCAGCGCACGGATCCCTGCGGGAGCGGGAGGGAGGGAAGGGGCTGGAGCGCGGGTGAAGAAAAAAACCCGTTAGAAAAGCGTGTCTGTATTAGATTTCAGCTGGGAAAATGGAAATATTTCTCACTCGGGTGGGTGAGAGCGCAAAACGCCAGGCAAAGAGCACTTCGGTGGCTGTTTAGGGAATGTTTCATCCCAGCGGCGCTTCCACAGTGGCGTGAGACCCATCAGCGGCGAGTCTGTTTGTGAACAATAAACCTGTTTCATCCTTTTTTTAATTCTTTTTAATTTGACATCAAGCTATTAAGTCATCTAGCAGGCAAAGATAACACTGGTTCCCGTGGAAAATTAATTATATTTCGCCTTTATGCAGCGCGTAACACTATAGTATATCGAAAACGCATTTCCCTGGCGGTGCTTTAGAGTAACGAATTTTCGTTTTAAATTTGTGGGATGTAACTGCGATGAGGAGTTTTCCTGTTGTGTTTACAGGTCTAAAATCACAGGGCGACGTACAGCAGCACACGCACTAAGAGCTCACGTCGTCTCAGGTCTGAAAAAATAAGGAAGAAAACAAATTTAAAAGGAAAGAGAGGGAGAGAGACAGAGCTCCCTTTATATTTTATTTTATTTTTGGGCTCAGATTAGGAAACAAATGGAGGGAGGACGTAAAAAAAAATTGTACCTTTGATTCAGCTGAAGGAGAAGCGGGGAAAGACAGAGCAGTCTGGGGTCCCTGTTAATGACATCCCGTCAAAATGCTTGTAAGACCCAAGAATGTTTACAACGTGGGCTCAAGTTCAATGACAAAATCCTTTGAAGGGGAAGGGAAGAAGAAAAAAAAGCAGCCCAGACACTTTGTGCAGTGGGCATGAACTTGAACAAAAGAAAGGAGTCAAAGGCTGGGAAGGGGGGGAGGCGTGAAGG
>VZSF01011216.1:0-71359 GCA_013398295.1 Chionis minor
TTCAGAAAGCTGCCAAAAATGGCCTTAGCTTTAAAGCAATGGGATTGTAAAAAATGCTTTGAATTATTTTGAAGGACATGCAGAATATGTTCATTTTAGGGATACATTTTCAGTCATTTTTACACAAATAGGAAGTTGTCAATAAAAATGTTTCTTCTTTTTTTATTATTATTTAAAAAAAAAGAAGAAAGCTAGGATTTTCATATAACCAAGAAATTATGATTAAAGCTCAGCTATCTAATATAATGAGTTTCACTGTAAAATCAGAAACACCGCCAAGTGTTGTTTGACTTTCTCTTCTTTTCCCCTTCATTGTGCTTATTTTTCTGTTTGCTACAGAAGGCTTTGATGGGGTCATTAATTTGCAGGGTGAAAAAATTTCTCTTGCTATGGAGACAGTTAAAACAAATGTATTGCTGAAGTTTCCAAATCGTATGAAGCATAATTGTGACATCTGAAAGAGGATGTAAAAGACAGAATCTAAAAACGTCACTTTTCATGTTTTGAATAACTTTAGCTACTTTTGCACGGTGAATACTTGCAGTAAAACCAGTTTTAAATAACTTTCGAAACTGGATTTTTAGTTTTCATAGCTAAGATGGTAGTAAGTTCTGAAGATCATACTTGAAACATTTTATAGGATTTGGTGTTTGGCAAAACCTGTGAAATTCAAATCAGGTCAAGGTTATACTGGTACATTAGTGCCTGGACTGAAGATATAGGCTTACTCTATTGATTTAATGTGCTAAATTCAGAAATTATGTTCTGGATTGAAATTTTGTTTTCAAACACACTTGATACTTCAGAGAATTTAAATCTGGGGATTTAGCCTGAACTCCTTTAACCATCTTAAAACACGGCTGAAAATATAGTTTTAGTAGGAGCATTACTAATAAATAAAATTTTCAAGTTTAAAATCTTTTCCTTATGATGACATGATAGCAAATGCAGAGTTCCACTCTTTCCATGCTTCTAGTCCTTATTGCTGACAATCTTATTACAGAAGAATGCTGTTGTTTCACTTAAAAGACATACTTTTTGCTTTGCCCTGTATCCAGGGCAAATGCTGAACTTTCAAGATCACGTTGAACAAAATAATGATCAGCTGTTCCCAGAAGCATTGTTTGGTTCAAGGCTAAATGTCTTTTTGTTCAGCATCTACTTTCTTATTAAAGACAAACAGGAAAAAAATGCCTGTTTCATACGTGGTGCTTGGTATTTATTTCTCTCCATCATCTAATGTTACTTTCTTTTCAAAACTGTTGTGTGCCTAATGAAATCAAGGATAATGATAGTGCCACATAGAAAAATTAACTTAGGTGACTATGATTCATTCTGTCCATGACCCAAATACATATCACAATCTGTTAAAACTGAAATGAGTTTAGAAAAATCCCTCCATACAAGCATGAGATGTGAGCAGAAAGGTGAAAAAAATCTTAGAAAAGATATGAGCTTTGCTTAAACAAGAATAGTTACAGTCTTCTATTGTGTAGATATGTCTCCTTCCTTTCCATTTAATACAGAACCCTGTTTTGAAATACACTTTAGGATGATTGTAACTTTACACACAGAAGCAATGAGTGTGACTTCAGCAGACTTACCTGCTTGATTTGCTCATTTGTAATGTCATCCTTCCCAATCATGCTTGTCTCTTCTGATATACTGCCTCTCATGAAAACTGTGAGCTCTGCAAATGTCTCTATAATGACTAGCTCACTGAAGCCCTGGTCCTTGATGGCAGCTACCATAATGCAAATAATAAATAATAGTAGTGTCTGTACATAGCTACAGCAAAGTCAGTGAAGCGATACGTGTTCCTGGATATACAGGGATTCTAATAGTATATATTGGATAGGGGTCAAATCTTTTCCTTGTGTCACATGGCACTGTGTCAAAGCAGGAACTGGAGCTCAACTTCTGCAATCAGATCTATATTTGAATCTTTACTGAGTTCAGTGAATCTCTGTGAGCATACTGATCCACTCTTCCATACTTATTGACTAAAATACTTTTATCCTTTGTAGCCTGTGTACTTCAGTGATGTTACATGCACATTAACTAATCTCTTTTCTATTAATAAATGATTAAGTAACATTGGGAGACATCTTCTAAATAATATATTCTGAACTTTTAACAGTATATACTTCTATTCTTAATTCCATTTTATTTAAATGCCATAACCTGAAATTCCTGTGCCAGAATAAATATTGAAAAGGGATGAATAAAATTTCAAGCAATGCTTGTCAATGTTACTTAAAGGTTTGACCCTGCAAACTCTGAACACTTAACACCCTCATTAGAATAATTGTAATGACATTTTCAAGATGCAGTGATTGAAAGATCTGTGGTCTTAACTGTTTTGAATATGCACTTAATTAGACTAAAAGTCTAAACTGTTAGCATTGACGTGCCTCAACAGTAGTCATGTTCCATGTATTTTCATTTAGTAGCACTGTGCCTTAATAAAAGACTTCATTTTGTACCCACACCTCAGCCAGACATCTTTAACGTGTATGTTTCTGTGGAAAGTTATGGTATTTAATAGAAACTGCCTTTGCTTTCAAGCTACCCTTGGTTTAAAGTCACAGAAAGAAGTAATTAAATTTAATAGAAACTGCAACCACTAAACAAAGATATATGATATGTGTGTGCCTATGTGCTGCATTGTTAAAAGAAACACTAAAATAACACCAGGATTAGAAAAGCAGTTCTTTAATTTCAAAGGTTTGATTGCCAGCAGTGAATTAGAAAAGGAAATGTTTTCAATACAAGACTTTTATATGCACTGGATCCCTACATCAGACACCCTAATTTACATTTTGGAATCACTTTCTGTTCTGATTACTTGCTCTTGCTGAGCAGTGAAAAAAATGTCGGATTAAAAAGTACAACAATAGAGCTATCTTGCCAAACCCCTTGCATTCAGACAACTGCGAGGCTTCCTCCCCTCACAGTAATTTGACTGAGAATATATACCCACTGTGTTGAGATTTATGCAGTGGGAATGGAGCACAGAATTATTCCAACAACTTGCCAAAATTTCGCGAGCAAAAGCCTTTCAAGTCTAAAGCAGTATTGCTGTTGCTTAAATGCCATTTGTAGGCAATCAGCAAACTGCTGCTAATGTATTAGGGTTCAGTACTTTCACTCTCGAGCAAGAGTGTTAACATATAAAACAACAGTAACTGGTCCTCTGGGAAATTCAGTAGTCCAATACAGCGGAGTAGTTATTTCTGGAAAGCTATTTTTATATATGGAACACTACTGGGCTGTGTAGGCTGCTGTAATATTTTGCTATTAGGTGAACACATTGAAAGATTTTAATTGGCGTGTGATTTAAGCTGTCTTCCCAGGGGAAATGTGGTAACTCTATGTACTGACTCAGTTCATTGTACCTGTAGAACTGCTGTTAAAGGAAAACCAGAGGCTGGGATCTTTTGAAAGAGGATAATGTGACTAATTTTCCAACACACCTAAAAAGAGGAGCCCCTGAGTACCCTTTAAACAGCGTGCTCTATTAACTTATTTATATATTTCACTTAAGGAATTTTTACAAATCTTGTATTTTCCACCATGTTGTATGCAATCAATGCCAGAATTGCCTTGACTCAAAAACTGGCCCATTGTGAAACTAAGTTGTTCTTGCAGACCTCTGGATAGACCTATGTGGTAGCTGTGCTGAGGGATTCTTTTTCTTAACGTTGAAATGCATCTGCACTTGGGACAGAGGAAGAGGATCTACTCTTTCCATCCTGGTGCAGGGACTGAGCTAAAAGTGTGTGAAAGGAATATAGTTAATTTATTACTTCTGTCCTAAAAGTGCTTGTGAAAGATGTGTACTGCAACTGATCAAAAACCTATTGGAAACCCTTAAATTAAGTCAAGCTTGGTTTGACATTCAAGACTGGCACTTTGCGTGTTTTTTGGGCAAGACTTTTTTTCATGTTGAACACAAAGGACAGGCAAGACACTTATGATGCTTGATTCTTCAACTCAAATGAATAGGTTCTGGGATTCAGGTAATTCTGACAGTTTCCAGGATGAAAAAAATATCCCACCTAGATAAAAGGCTTCTTTAGATCAAATAACTTTTCTCTGCAGTCATTACATCAGGTGAACTGTTATGATTCAGTAAAATGCTGAAGCTATTTTTCATGTATCATGCCAGGCAGCAGTGCTATTTGTCTCTATTAGGACTTCCCGCACAGCCTAAGTAGGTTGGCCATTTACTCACTGTAGTGCTTATTGCACTCCGTTATGGTAGTTACCTCCCCCGTGCCTCCATTTTCTTCTTTTTCTTCACCCAAAATATAAATTTATCCCATAGTATGAAATGTGACTATAAATTGAGATCTGTGTTTTGGTTTTTTTTTGCTCGAGACCTAGGCAAGTGAAAAAATGCCACTCTCAAACTCAGCCACCTCTTCTTAGGTGATTCCTGATGCTTAGATATTTGTGGCTCTTTAAACTCCCTCCCTTTAAACTGTGGCTGCTTGTGCTGTGCCTCTTGTTATGGCACTCTTGCGGACCTGTATTACTTCATTGCTTCCCTGTGCTTACTCTGTCTGCTTCTCACCTTTCCTTAACCATGTTACATTTACCTCACAAGTTTGTCAGGGCTTTCTGTAAGCGTTTACATCGTGGAAACTAGGCTGTGTGCATAAAGCTCCCACTTACTTCCAGAACAGGTAGAATAGGCACTTGCTATTCTAATGCAGGAATTTTAATCCTGTGATGGAGGTTACTCTGAGCATGTTAATTCTTAAAAGACTCAGAGGAAGCCAAGTTGGACGTTATTGGCAAAATTTCTGGGCAAGAGCTCTCAGCTGGACAGAGAGAGTAGCTTCCAAAGCGGTGTTTAAATTATTACTAATAACAGCCAATGCTCAGTGGTGGAAACATGGATTTCTTTCTGTAACTTGTTACCACGGTCTATTCATTATCATGACAACCGATCAAGCTGGGATCTTAGAGCCAGTGGTCAAATCAAACTGTAAGCCTTCATCCTTGGCCAGAGTGCTAGAGGCGACAGGAAAACAGAGATGGCACAGAAACAGAAGAGCTGCTGGTGACAATCTGAGCTCATTTCCTTCATGTGCATGCCAAGGCTGTTATGTGCTGTTGTGTGGCTTGGAATAGAAAAAGAAAGGAAACTGTTTCCTGCTGCCTCATAGCTGTAAAGCATCCAGGGAACAGATAAGTTCCTAGTAGTGCCCTCAGTTGGGATCTGGTCCCTTCGGGTATTACTGGTAGGCAGGGTCATCATAGTGACCTCTGTCCCTGCCCCTTGGCACTGCATGCCTGTCTTTTTGTGCGTACAGGGCAGGCACTGGGGGTAAAAAAAGGAAACTTGGAAGGAGAATAGGACTGACAGTCGCTCCAAGAAGCCTCCATTTCAGTGTATTTTTTGTGTTGCTTAGGGGAATTACTGCATGAAAGATGTATCCATTGATTATCAGATAAAGAGCAGGCTCCATTTCATCTATTAGCTGCCTAAAGGGTAGAGTGTCTAGTCTACACTTTCTAGATTCCCTTGGGAAGAGATGGAGAGTCCTGATGGTCACTGTTGGAATCCCTAAGGGTTCTTGGTGGCCTGTCATGATAAGAGTCCCTGCTGGAGTTGCCCTGGGTGATTCATCCTGCATGTCTTAAGTATCTGTTCGCAATGGCAACAATCGTCTTGGAAAGTGCATGTGTCTTTCCAGCAACTAAAGAGCAGCATAAGTAACTAGCTAGGCTGGACAACCAACTTTAATGTGGAAAAATCTAAGTTAATCCCTACATTAACATCCTGCAACAGAGGAGTTGTTAGTGCTATGGTAGCATATACCAGGAATGGCCACTGTGAAACGCTTCTAAGTGTATCTGGTTTTGATTTTTCCTGCTTTTATTTTTTTCCAAATTGGCCTTTTCAGCAAGGAGAGAGGTTAAGCCCAGGAGTACCACAGTTACATCTCTTGAAACCTACCCCTTGTCTACCTTTCCTCTGTGACCACTTGAGAAAGGTCAAGTCTACCAGTTTCTGTAACACTGGACAGAAACTTTAGAGATGAATTAAAATGAAAGAAATTAAAATCTGCCTGCCCCCATGTCTCTTGTCCTTATCACCTTTTCTTTTTTTTTGAGAAAAGTAGAGAGACCTTTGAGAGAAAATCCCTTCTGCTCAGGGATTGACTGTGTGTTTTAAGTGGGAAGGAAAAAGACCAAGGCTGCTACTGGGAGCAAACTTGATATGTTATGCTTTCTATAAATTGGGAGTTTCCACAGCCTTTCTTCCACCTCATTTGTCCTAAAATTTAGTGGAAATATTAAACATTAGGCCGTGAAATTTCTCAGATGAAACTGGGATGCTCTCTGAACAACATGTTACTAAAAATGTCAACTAGTTTAATGCATATAGAACTCAACTTAAAGAGCTCTGGGCATGTATTAATGTTACGGTAATACTGGAGCAACACAAAGTATTCCTGTTCAGTGTCTTGGTGTTTACAAGGGTTCATGTTTAAAATGGAAGTTTTTGTAGTTAGGAAAAGTCTTTTTTCTGGGGTTTTCCAGAAGTTTGTTCTTGCAATAGAAATATGGCAAATACTTTTCTTCTATTATGTTTTCTATAACACCTGTTTTTTTCCAGTTTAATTACTGAATTTGAAACTATAAACATATAATTTCAAAAAAGCATAGAGATAAAAACACAATGCAACTTAAGTAATAAACTGAAAGTTTAAAATAATAGTAATAAAAATAATTTAAATGAGATCCCCTGTAAAGGCAAAGTTTTTGCATCTATATTTCACAGAATGCAAACTCTTCCTTTCCTGACAAGGTATTATGACCAGACTTTTCATGAATGTCAAAAATAATTTTAATTTCAGCTCAGGTTCTTTTTATTTCTGCATGTATTAATATTCCTGGATTCAGTAGCTGGTCAATAGAAATTTCAGGCTCTGTCCTGTTCTGACAAGTTAGTGCCACCAATAATAAGGCTGCATCCAGCTTTTGTCAGTCAGAGCTAAGAGGTTTCTTCTCTGGTTGAATTGAAATCTCTTTGTTTATCTCTTATTAACTTCTATTAGTCTCATTATTAAGTCTTCAATATAATATAAATATTTAAAGTTATACAAAAAAAAAATGCCCTAGGACCTGAATAAAGTTTTGGATCTGAGTTGTGCAGATGAGAATTATGCTAAGCTCAGAATCAGACTTACTGTCGTGGATCTCTGTACGGGAGGTAAAAAATTAAGCCATAAGCAGTAGATCCAAACCAATGGAGTACCTTTCCCTCTGGCCTCTCTGTTGTAGAGAGATCTTACAGCAAATTCTTCTGGCATATGGAGCTCATAAAAATTAGTTCTTCAGAGGCTGTGGGTCAGAGTACCCACTAAAATTCTAGGCACCTTAGGTCATATCTATGCACAAAGTGGTACCCTTTTATGTCTGAAACAAGTGAGTATTTTGAGTGGCTTGGTCCAATTCCTCTGTGGAGTCCAAGTTCAAATTAGGTCCGATTGTGTTGGTTTGGTTCAATTTGTGAACTTGCAAGTAAAATTTATAAACTGTATCTGAATCACTGCAGGAGTACCCACCAAGAAGCTTCCATTCGGTTACATAAATTAGTTTTCAAACTAGTTTTAATGAAATAAATACCACTATTGTTTATAAGAAAAAAATTCACTTTTACCACATGCACCAGACCTCAGCAATTGTGTTGATTGGAAAAAATGACTGGACATCTGTTACTTGATGTATTTTTTAGTGTTATTTCTGATGGGTTTTGTCTTATGTTTTGAAGAAAAATTCCACTGAACTATCCTGAAAATGTTACATTTTACAGTTGCTCAGGTTCACACTAAACAATTTATCAGAGTGTTCCCAGCACACACTGGCTTTAAGTTTACCAAGTATGATATTAAGAACATAGAAAAAAACCTCAAGCCTTATTTAATTCTATAGATCATACAATATTGTAGGGGGAAAACTAAGTAAATACGGACTGCAGTTGCAATACATTTTAAAGAACTTTCCTACAAGGGATACATCTGGGCCAAGATTCACTCCTGTGGGCACAGGGAAATATGAGCTATTGTCTAATATTTATGCTACCATAGCATGCAGCTGGCTTGAGCCTGCTCAGGACATGGAAGGTCCCTTATGAGAAAACCTAGTACTTGCCAAGGAAAAAAAATAGAAAAAAAAAAAAGAAAAAAAAATCGGAAATATAAAAAGAAGTAGAAAATTATATATAAAATGTGGTATCTACTTATCAAAGTTTACTTTTTATTTCTTCATGATAAAAACAATTACCTGGGGTTTTTTAGCTGCCTTTATTTTTGGCTGCATGTTGCTGCAGAGACCCCAGAGACCGGATTAGGAAGAGAGAGCAGTGACCTTGTAGGACAGCTCAGGCGGGCAGCGCTGGCCTTGACAGGTGTTCTGGGAGAAGGTACGCTGTGTTGAGCACCTGCTGACCTAACACAGGCAGATAACACTACAGGGTTGAACAGGCTGATTCCAGAGCCTTGTGTCCAGGTTAGAAGACTGAAACTGGAAAATTTTTTAAGAGACATCTGGCATTTTGTTAACTTTTGTTTTATGAGAAGGTAGGAATTTTGCCGTGAGAAAAAAGAACATGATCAATGTCCCAGTGTTCATCTATGCTCAGAAATGACCTAAGAGTTACCATTACATCCCAATTTATTAACCTCACCCCCCAGAATCCAGCCCACCTCTAACAGATTAAAGAGGTGGGATTTTTCTCTTACTGAAGCTCTTTTAGTCTGATCTTGTAAGATTGTATTTTTCAAGGAGTAACCAAGTTCTCTGTTAATGTGTCTTTCAGTCAATAGTTCTGAAGCCAAGAGTCTCTAAGGTATCCTTTTTTATAAAAATGAGCTGTAGAGTCTGTCTCTAAGAACTTAAGTTTTCTCTTTGGCCTTCAGCTGGATCTCTCAAGAGAGATGTGCATTTGCCTTGGTAGGGTGGAGTCAAAGTCAAGCAAATTTCTTGCTTTCCAGAACTTTACAGTTATATTGCATATCCTTATCAGCACCTTTGCTATGCGATACTTCACATTTTGTTTGAAATAAGTTATAGGATTGCCTTCAAGGATTTACCGCTCCTGAATTTTCTCATAATTTTCTAGTTAGAGATATCAGTCTATGTGAAAGCCATGTTCTGTTTCCTTATAGAAATATGTATTTGAAATAGTAGCTTCCCCAGAATCTTCTAGAGCAAAGCAATAATGGTATTAAACAGACAAGAAGACACTTCTTCATTGTCTTATTTCTTCATGTGTTTTTTTTCCTATAATAATAGAAGACTTTTTAGGTCTGTAAAAAGTTTTCTTTAGTTGTAGATGCATGAAAAAAAGAAGGAATAACTGTGGTATAAAACTGGAGCAGATAATATGACAGGTGCTTTTAAAGAAGCAGAAGTTGCAAAATGGAAGGCAGATGTTTGGAAGAATGGCACAGGCCCCTCTGATTCATGAAGGGGTAAATTTTTCATACTTCAAATAGGGCTAAACTGCATTCAGTGGATTGCCTGAGGTGTTGATGTTTTAGAAATACTGGCAATACACCACAGGTTTCCTCATTCCTATGTCCATGACCTGAAAGAGTTCAGATACACCAAATAGGTAGATTGTCCTTGCTGCATGATGAATAGACAAATAAGTAAGACCTCCTTTAAAATCTGTGGAATTTACGTCTTCCATGGATTTTTTTCACAGGTGAGCAATAATTTTTCAATATTTTAAAATAGGCTTTTGATCTAAGTCAATCAGATTAATCTATGAAAATTTTTTTGGGATGTGAAGATATTTTCATCTTTCTTTGAAGAAAAAATTGTTTTGAAATGTAAATAAAGCTAGGACTGAGATTATGCCCTATTAATATCTATCTAACCCTCAAAATCATCAGGTTTTATGTGCAGAATTTTGATAGGTTATCAAAAACAGAGAAATATTAGAATGACTAGAAATAAATTCTAAGAAGTCTAAACATTTCCCAAGATCGTACCATACCCATCCATTTACACTTCATCTTGCTTCCCTGCATTAAGGAAAAGTGTAGTGAAAGATCAAATAATGGGGTCATTGGAAGTGAATTGCTTAGATATAAAATGAGATTTTTATAAATGCCTCACAGTTTGTTATTTTTTCTTTACCATCTATTTTTGAAAATGTTCTAGCACAAAATTTAGTATGAGAGAGTATTACTAGCTGAGTGGGCAGTAAGTGACTAAGCATGACATGGCAATGGAAAAAGGACAGATCTGTTGATTTTCACTCCAGAGTCTGTGAATCTTTGGGAATCTGAACTACCTTAAAATTCTGTGCAAAAACATTTAAAAAAGATGTGATGTTGTGGTCAGAAGGATTAAATCTGTTGTACAGAGAACAGCACCTCTCCAGACAGGCCTGGAGATCTGGAAACTGAAAAAGACTGAGAAGCATCCTTAGCTCTACAATGGAAACCACCACATGTTGAGCTGTCTGATGTTGTTTTGACCTCACTGTAGTTTTCTGAAAGAAACAGACCAGAAGCATTTATAAAAGTAACTAATATTACAATAGAGTTTAGCTTTGAAGGGGAGTTTATCTTGTTAAGGAAAATAAGAGCCCACAGTGGTGAGGAAAGGGATTCTTTTTGCTATTTATTTCAGGTAGAAGAGACCTTAAGGGGCACAATTGAGTAGGTGGGGTTTTGGCATGTGCTCATTTGTCATTTCATGTGGGCTAGCTTTACTCTCTTAAATATTTATTACTTAATCCAAAAAAGTAATAATAGTAATGCTGTAACATTTCTCTGGCTGTGTTCCCTCTGCAGGGTAATTACTTGTGATGAGTGCTTGAGGGCACACTGGTCCCAGCTTGAATCTCTTTGGCTGGAGGGAAAATGATCAAGATGGTTCTTACCTGTCTGAGTTCCAGTCCCAAAGCTATTGTGGAAATATTTCATTGTCAGAAATACTGTAATAGAATTTCAAATCTCAAATCATTTAATTACAAGATTAACAGCTTCCAAGCTAGCAAAAAATAACTGGAATGTCATTTCCAGTTGTTTGTACACCCATTCATTTATTCACTTAGCTAACTAACTAGAGCCAGATACAGCACTTCCAATAAAGCTAAAAGTTGTAATTTTCTTTGTCTGTGGTTATAGTCCCTTTGAAAATGTACAGTGTAGGCTGGGAGTGATTCAGCTAGCTCAAATACTTACATACAAAATGGTCTGTGGAAATACAAAGCCCATATATCAAAAAGGAGGGCACTACTTCATATCAAGTGTATTTTCCAAGAGGTCAAAGTGGGACACAGAGGAAGAAAATGAAGGAATTCTGAGCACCTCCAACATGTGCCTGGTGAGTCCCCTTTTGGTCTCCTGTCTCACAAGGTCTGCTGGAGCCCTTTCACGTTCATTGATGCTTCCTTTTGAGCCCTCAGGCATGACTACGATTACTGGGTGAAAATAAGAAATGGAAACTCTTTGTATGAGGTAGTATCCTCCAGAGCTGAAGATGGGAAGTACTACAAATAGTCTCTTTCATTTCTGTTCACCTGAATGATGAGTACACTGAATTCGCCATGCATTGCCTGGACAGCACACTAGCTGTTTTTCACATTTCATATCTCTAGGCTGTCCAGCTATGTGGGGATAAATTAATATTCTGCTCCCACTGAAGGTAATAATAACGTTTTCACATATTTTTGGCACCATATGTAGATGTGGTCATGTTTCAGTGACTGAGTGCTTCAATGCCACTAATGATCTGGCTTATCCTTATTTTAGAGCAACCAGTCCACCATTACTCGGGTGTAAGCCCAGAATGACTTACACAAATGCACCTGTTAAAGAAAGTTCTTATTCTTCCCAGTTCTTCATTTGTTCCTCATGGCAGTTGGTATGCGAGATAATTGGGAACTTGCGTAGTAGGGGTAGAATCCCGTCTGTCTGAGCCATCTATAATTGCTTGCTGTCTGACAGTTTCAGAGAAGTAGCTCGCCTGAATTACAAGCTTTTCTTCCACCACTTAAAGCAGTGGTGGGAAAATAAACAATAAATGTGCTCTATATCATTATATTGAATAATAGGTTAAAAATGTCAACACTGAAAAATATCTTCAGAGATAGTTTTCACCCTGTTAAAATATTAACAGGGTTGCAATTATTTATCGTTGTGTGCTTTTAAAGTGCATACCTCACCAGGGCATAGGAATACGTGAATTAGTTTTCAGTGGACACAGTTAATAGTATCCAAATATGCCAATGCAGGCTATAGTGGCACTGCTCTGAAGAGCAGCGACATCTTATAGCTGTAAAAGCACAACAGATAGGATCAGGTGGTTAAATACAATATTTTAAACACAAATCCTGGTCACATTCAGTCCTGAATTTGTATTGCATCCATGATCATATCCAGGTATAGGCATTATGAAGGTTCTTGAATGTGCTGTGGAAAATGATTGCTCTTACCAGAGGTTGTTGGGGCAAGCAGGTCTAGCACTGTCAATCTGATTAGTCCTTAAGTCAATCATCTCACGCAGTCAGTGTTGAAGAAGTTGAGTCTTCTAAGGAGGTCTTGACATTGCATGCAACAAGGGTCACTGAGGTACGTGGGATGCCTGAGTTCAGGCTTTTCTTAGGACAGAGTGAACCTGACTGTGTTATTGGTGTTTCATATCTAATGGGGAAAATGGGGATGCAAGAAACTGAGTCAGGGAGCTTGCTACACTCCATTTCCTTTAGGATCTGTGCTTGACAAGGTGCTGAGGCTTTATATCTTCCATGGACACTAACCACATGCAGCTCTTCTTCACACTACAATGCAAAACGTCTGCTGGGATCTTATACCGTAACAGGTGTGATACACTGTGCAACTAATCTTGGCAAACATCTCAGGGCTGAGTACTTGTTATTTTGCTGAGGTTGTAGGTAAGGTTTTGTGCTGTTCTGTGAGGGAGATTAATGTGTTGTGTGTAGTGTGTTTCATTATCAGCTGGAGGCAGAAGAAAATTCCTTCTGGAGACTCAGAAGTTGTTGTGTGGAAACATGCTCTGTGAAGAACAGGCTGTGACTAATGCATTAGCTTGACATTTTCCTGCTTTTTAGGGTTAGATATTTATGAGAAATAACATATTTTTGTTAAAAGCATAACTACTTCATTCCTGAGCAATTTCAAAACTAATGGATGTGTACTATCAGGTTGGCTGGACTTTTATATTTCTTGTCATAGGGACAGTTTTATTCTTATTTAGTGATCCATTGTTACCATATTTGTTTTACCATTTTTGTTCCAAAGGCTTCTAGAAACCTTATAAGCAGACAAAGTCCATATCTTAAATAACATATAATGCTTGGACACAAGCTGAAGCAAGGAAGCCTAACACACACTAGAGGGTGATGGCGGAAGGAAACTGAAGGGTAATGACAATAAAAGCGAGCAGTCGTTTAAGCTGGTTGTTTGCACAACGTGGTGATCTTGAACCATCTGGAAGTTTGTTTTAATAAATAAATAACATCTACTTCTCTTCACTGCTGCACAACCTAGCCTGTAGTAATAGCCTGATTTCTCCAAGGCACTCACCAGAAATGAATTTAGAAGGAGGATGTGACAGAGCAATAGCCATATAGACTAATTCCTGGACAACATCCTTGATGACATTCAGATACAAAAGCAAATGTGCACAAGCTGAAACAGTTTCTGAAGGGACGTAGCCATGTGCTGATCAATGCAGTTTGATAAAATCTTTTAAAATGCAGTAACCTTCCTTGCCTACTGGACATGAGTGAAGAAACATCCCATTGCTCTTAGCATAAGGAGCTGGTCTGTGATAAAGAGGCATCTAGTTTGTTATTTGTTCTGCTACTAAGATCTACAGACTCAGCTTTGAAGCTTGCATTTCAGACACAGGGTCCTTGGTAGCACGAAAATAAATTGGCTGGAATTTTAAATGAGAGTGCAGTTATTATTAACTGGAGAAAGGCTGCTGCAATGACCTTCCTCTTCTTCTGCTTCGTGGAGCAACTTTAGCCTTGCTGACTGTCCCACCAGATGGCATCGCTCAAAGCTGTTATTCCAACAGGGCTGTCTCATGACTGGGCCTGAAGCACCAAGGCTCCCTTCCTGATGGTTCTTCATGAAAATGATGCTTGCCAAACCAGTTTGACAGAAATTGTACTGTTCACAGGCAATATATCATCAGGTCTACCACAGATTATTGCAGGATGAAATTGCATGTGTTACTTATCGTCTCTTGCAAAGAGCACTTAACGGTGGAAAGCAAAAGGAATTTAAAAATTTTAGTTTATCTAACCTACCCTATAAGATTCACAAAAGTTCAAATTGTTTTTAAGGGTTCTATTTATAAAATATTTGGATATTTGATGATAGATTAATAAAGCTTTCTCTTTGGAAATGGAAAATAAATTGATCTTAATATTTTGGGTCAAATTTTGTATGCAGTATCCTAACTGATTGCTCTGGAGAATTAAATTCATATTCACCTCTGTACCTTCATGTACGAATATAACAATTACATCATTCTCTTTTATATAACTCGCATATTTAATACACCTCAAATATGCATTCTCATGCCAACAGATCCTTCAGCAAAGGCAGCCTGCACATTTCAAAAATCAAAAGTAATTTGGTTAAATGACCTGTAACCTAACATGGTTCATGCTGCTAGAAATCACTAAGTCTGTTCTTCAGACAGCTCACAGAGCCTACGTTAAAGCTCATTTTAGGAAAACATGTTTTGAGGAGAGTGCCTTAGTGTGACTCATAATAGGAGGGCAATGTGAATATGTTTGATGCTGTGTATGTGCATTCATAATCTACTTTTTATTAAGAAATTATTTTTCTTGTTTTGCTTTAGTTTAACTTGTTTTTCCAAATGAAGGCTCACATTAGGCAGGGTAAAATGAGACAAACATTTGAGCAAGGCTTTCCAAAAACATCCTCAAATCACAGCACTTCGGCCTAGGATACACATACTTTTACACCTTCACAGGGGTAGAGACAAAGGGAGAAAGAACACCCTAACATCACCTCCAATGCCTCTTTCAAATGAAATTAACTGTGCATGAAAAGCATTATTTCGAGAAGCTGAGATTGCAGTTACAGATGTTTCCACAGCATTCTGCTGTTTGGGTGTGTTATGGTTTGAGAAAACCCATAACAATTTATTGTCGCTTAGACACTTATTCTCCCACCCGATGACCCCTCCTCACCCAGGAAGGGGAATTGGGAAGAAAACAAGAAAACCCAGGGGTTGAAAGATAAACAGATTTAATAGGCTAGAACTGGATAATTAACAGTACTAACACAAAGGAACCCATATTGATCCTGATACCCATATGTACTATACAAGGATTATACCCAGCCAACTATACCAGTAGGAAGCCGTGCACTCCCAGCAGTGGACAGCAAATGTCGGACACTGCGAGCGCTACAGCTTCAGGAAGAAGGAAAGGCCTCAGGGAACAAGGGGGAGCCATCAAGGGGAGAGCGTGAGCAAGGGGGAAATAAAACCCCTACCTCACAGCAGACTTTCTAATTTATATTGAATGTGACGTTCATGGTATGAAACAATCCTGTTGGCCAGCTTGGGTCAAGTGCTCAGGTCTCGCTCCTCCTCAGCCCTGAACCTGGTGAGCTTGAAAACACTGAGACCTTGAAACCCACACACCATGGCTGGCTGTACAGTAAATATCTTCACTAATTCAGACACTAGAGTCTTACGCAAACACAGCTTTCCCAAGCATTAGGAAAGAAATTAGTCCTGTGTTGTTCACACCAGGACAGGGTGTTTTATTTGGCATTTCTTCTTAGATAAAGATATAAGGTCAAGGGCTTGAGCAGCATTGGCACTGCCAGAATGCCCATCTGCAGCACTAGGAAGGCATTAGCTGTAACTACAGCCACAGTTCCCATCCTAGCAGCTCGACGGTTCCCCTGCAACCACTGGGTAACAGCCACAAGGGTGTCAGTGGCCTGCGCGTGTGTTGTGTTTCAACAGTTGAATGGTCTTTCCCTGCGTGACAGGTGGTTCTCAGGGCTATAGGGATGACAGTGGGTGGTCTCTGCTGCTATTTCACCTCATTGTGCATGTTTCCCATGATGTGTGTTTGCATTAACAGAGACATTTTTCAGGTATTTTGTTTTTGCTTAAGTAACTAGCTATTCTTTGCATTAAAAAAATGTAGATTCAATCACTTTGCTAAGGTGTCACCATTCATCTCATTTTTGTGTTATCAGATTGAAATTTCTCTAAGTTCTGAGCCTGAAGTTAAGTGGTTTTTGTTGTGGAAGGATCTGCCTGCTTTCATTTTGCTGTCATTTGCAGCGCTGAAAGTCAGGAGAAGCTGTTTTACCAATGAACTGTTCTGAGCGTTCAGCTCCAAAGGAAGGAAAGTTTTTCAACTTGTGGTCATTGCCTCTTGTCCTATTGCTGTGCACCTCTAAGTAGAGTCTGGCTCTGTCTTCTCTAACTTCAATCAGACAGTTGTGGGGAGCAGTGATCCTGAATATTTCTATGACATGTCCATTTGCATATGGCTACTATGCTGTGCTTCTACTTAGCATTTCAGAGGTGTCCCTCACAGACTCAGGAGATACTGACAATTTATAATCTTCAGAGGTTTTTCTTAAGAAGCATTGTTTTCTGGCACTTCATTACTAATGCTAGTAATAATAGCTTCAGTATCATGGGTGAAAGCTCAGTGGTGCCGAAATTACAGGTTTGTCAAGGACCTTCTCACAAATTTGTTAGCTATCAGGCTGTATGTGACCTTATGCAACCTTTGGCACTCATTGCCAATGGCAGATACTTAGGTTTTCTCTTGAGTATGGTTCTGCTGAATTAGTCTCAGTACTTTTGCTTACTCAAAACAGTTCCTTCAGGAGGAAACAAAGCAGCTTGTGAGGTTGCCCTCCTGGAGCTGATGTCTTTCATTGTAGTACAGTTTTTGTACAGGCTTGATGGGTTCATTTAAATATTGAATGGCTTTGTTGGAGCTGCCATTCCTGTAGTCATGGTTGCTGCACTCTATCCAGTTTCTTAAGAGAAACTCTGCTGTTAACTTTTGCCTAAAACTTGTAGGTGTATATGGTTATTTCTGATATGGAAACGTTTAATTGTTTTGTAACTTTCATCATACTTGGATCATGTTCCAGTGACTGACTATGACTTTTCTATGACTAACATAGAACTTGTGTGTTCAACAGTGTTTGTGTTTTACTGTGATTTGGCCTTTGTTTGACCAGTTTTAGGCTCTGTATTTTTGGGAAGGGAGCTATTAGATTTTTGTCACTATTCCCTTTGGTGTTACCAGGCAGGTTTGGATTTACAGAAGATGTGGGGGAATTATAACTGCTCACCTTAGTAGTATGCAGCAAAAAAGAGGCTGCATTTTTGTGTTGATTGTTCTGTTTCACGGGCTGGTAGGCATCAATTCTATCACCAGTAGTTCTGATGGATCTGCAGCTTGTCATTGGTGAGGACCTTGGTTCCCTTTTGTGTTTTCCTTTCAGAGCTGCTAAGGACACCACTAGCATTAGGACTGCTACCAAGTTTAACAAATGTAAAGACTTTCTCTACCAACATTTGTTTATCCACCTGCTTTCGAGAATCAAAGTCATATGACGCTTGAAAAATAAAGGCAAGAGATTTATAGCCCATTTAATTTTGTATTTTACAACTGTGCAGATGGATACCCTCCATATCCTTCCAGTCAACATCATGGTACAGGATTGACTTTTACTCTATTTTCTCACTTTGTGATACTGTTAATTTGTACTCTGGGTGCTCATTTTTAAATTTGATGTGCATTTTTTTTTGGACTGGGAAGAACATTATCTAAGTTTATCGCATCCACGTCTTTATTCTGTATTGCAGCCAGAAGGAAAGTGTCATTCTTGCTAACCTCCACTCCTTGTAGGTACTTTCTAACTCTTTGCCTTGCTTATTTTCAACTTTCTCAGTTTCCTATGTGACACATTTTGTAAAGTGTATTGTCCATTTGAGGACTCTAACAACACCCTCCTGTGCACCTGAGGTAAAGGGATAATTTGGAGAAATATTGCAAGAAATCCCTGAAGAAGAAGGAGATGGTCTGGCCAAATAACTACGGTTAGATATAAGGAAAGCACTGCAAATGTAGGAAGCCATTACACAATGACCTTGCAGGGCAATCAAGGCAAAGCGTCTGCTTCTTCCAGGTGACATATGTCACTTTTCTGCATAATGACATTTCCTTGGGAAGAGAGACTTCAGATGGCTTGCAAGTGACTGAAATGGAAACTGCTGCTGACTTTGCTGAGCCCCAGGTAATTGGCATAGTTCTTAAGTGAAAAGACACAGAGCAGTCAGTTAGAAGTTGCTGTAGAAATAATGGGGAAATAATTCCTGCTTGGAGAGTCCAGGGCTAGAGGGAAGAAAGCTTTCTGGTCTGCTGAATCAAGGAATAATACCTCTCAGTTACTGCAGTTTTTCCTCTGAGGGGAAGGCACTGAGATCCTTGCCTAAAGGGAAGAAATGCGTGAAATTGAGGGCCGGGGTAGGGTAGGTCTTCACTGACACATAGATGGAGGTCATGGTTTTGTGATGACTTCCTTCCCCTTTCTTCTCTTCGATGTGAAGTTGGGGAAAAGCCATGCTGATGTGTGGGCAGTTCAAGAGTGCGTGTGGGCAGACAGAGTGCAGCAACATGGTATAAAAAGGTGACATTGAATGACATTGTTACATTAGTTGTCCTTGTCCTTCCCCACAACAGCTCAAGTCAAAGCTAGCCAAAATGTGTGAAATCGCTTAAAACAGCTCCAAAACTATTTGATACCCTATGTCAATTTACTTGGGATGACCATCCCTAGTATGAGTTTCAGTAACACAAAGTTAAGAGCTGTTACAAGTTATAGAATTGATGTTCTTCACACAAAAATATTTAGGTACTTCTCATTTAGTTTAATAACTTCTAATTCATAAAACGTCTTCATTTTTTATGGGTTTTTTTTGACTACAAAGAAAATCTTAAAATCAGATTACTTAGCTGAATAATACATTTAAAGTCAACTGTAGTACTAGGAATAAAGGCCCAATTTCATTCTTCCTGGGCATTTTTCTTCTGGATTTTCGAATGTTTCTTTTAGCAGAATTTAATCTCAGTTCACTTAACCCTCATGGGAAATACATTATAAAGTGGGCAGAGAGTAAAGAATTTTTTCCATCTGATAATTCAGTGTCATTGTCAAATAAGACAGTGCAGAAAAAGGAGAAAATAAATAAATCCAGAATGTTTATTATACCTCTTTTGGCACAAATTTTCATGTCAGATAAAAACTGACTGAAAAATATTTCACAATGCCTAGGATGGATTTAGGTTGAAGCCGAACTACAAAGCAGGTTGAGAGTTCAGTTCCTCCAAATATGCAAATAACTTCAAGAGGGTCAGGGCTTCTCATATGGGTTTTAATACACTCTTTCCCATTGTTTTGGTTTTTTTTAAATATAGCTTTGAACAAGCTGCTTCACTGAGAAGGGAAAATATCTGTGAAATATGGGTAATAATACTCACTTCATGGCATTATGGTGATGTTCAATTAATGAATATTTGCAAATCACATCGGTATACTCATCTTCTGCATCTCTGTCTGTAGCTTGACTTCTAGGTGAATTGCAGCTGCTAAATGTCATATTTATTATCATAAATATGGTAATTTATGCCATAAAATTACAGCCACCTTATTGATTTTAAAAACTGGTATAAAGGAATAGAAAACAGTTCCATTATTAATAAACAGTTATTGCTACAAATAACAATTGTATTCAGCTTATATTCAGCTCTTCATTTCTCAGCAGAAGCAATGTTATGGCCACAAATCTTTCAGAAAAGTCAGTTTTGAAAGACACCAGAAGTTATCAAAATTGTTGAGTTAGAGAATTTGAGGGTAATCTCTTTGAGCAAAGTCTACATCTGAATCCCTGGAGACTGATATAGTTCATAGACTTCAGCTTCATAGTATCTAGGCTTAAGAGGGACCATTAGACTATCTATTCACCTGAATATTACAGGCCATGCAGTGAGACCCATAGTTTCACTAAAACTTTTCTTTCAGCTTAGCATCTAGACCTGACTTGAAAATCCGAATATGGTGAGAATCTATCATTTTCCTCCGTACTCTGTTCCAGTAACTATTCACTCTCACTGTTAAAACTGTGTGCTTAATTTCCAATTTGAATTGTCTGGCTTCTGCTTCCAGCCAGTTGGTTCCTGTTCTGCATTTGTTTGTTAGATTAGATTCCCCTTTAGTCCCCAGTACTTTTTAGTCATGAAAGCACTTATACACCTTTATCTAGTCACGTTTCAGTCTTTTTTTTCTGATAAGGTAAACAGACCAAGCTCAAAGACAGCCATTTTCTTGAGTCCTCAAATGATTTCCCTTCAGCGCACAGTCTACTTTTAGAATATCTCTATTTAAAATGTGGACACTGGAGCTGGGGGTGTGGGGGTCTATGATGGGGAGAGAAGTTCCCCTGAGGGTGAAGTTTCAGAGAGCCTAAAGTTAGGTTTCCACTTTGACTTGTCTGCTGCGTAATTATCCTCCATAAAGAAGCTTAGAGAAGCAGGTCCCCAGGACTGAAGTTAGTTGTTGTGATTACTTCCCTCCATTCTTCCACTGCTGGCCTTCACTCCCTTCTTTTTACCACAGCATCTTCCTAGGTGCTCAGCTCCTTAGCCTCCAAAGCCCTTCATGGACACCAAGCTTAAGATACAGTCTAAAACTTTAAAGATACTAGATAATCTTGTGAATTCAGAGCTATCAGCTTGCAGTTGAAAAGGGAAAGAAATGAAGGTAAGACCCCCTGTCTTTGCAAGTTAATGATTTACAGTATTTTTTTTTTTTTTTTACTTATTTTGTGGAATACTTTCACTGACGGGGAAAAATTTTTGAAAGGAAATAAATTAATTAAGCTGACATTGCTGAGTGACTGATGAGTCTTAACAAGGCTACGCTTAAGCCTGGAGTGATTACTTGAAGGAACATTCCCACTGGGCAAATGCCTTCCTCACTTACATGAAGGCAACTCTTTGATTTAAGTGGAATTCTGGTGATATGTGTGATATGTATGAGATTTGGTCCATTGATTTTTAGTGAGGTTAACAACTACCTGAACAGATTCTAAATTAAGTTTTGAAGCTACACATTTTTATTAAGCTGGTAAGTCCCTTTAGTAAATCCTGCTAAGGTGTCTACTGAGTTGCAGAGAAAGGGAATTTCCAGACACAAAGAAGTGCAATTTATGTGGTATGCTCCTAAACATGTCACTTTAAGCTTCTAACATTGTGTAAATTATTTTGCCCTTTGTATACACCTAAAATTCTTGGGGTTAGGGCTCAACATACCTAGGACAATAGCTAAATATAACTAACTCAGACCGTATCACACTGTTTTGTTTTATATATAATAAAAAGGTCAGAAAACATGAGTAAATTGCTTGCTACATGCTAGATTAACCCTATTTATGTGAACACATATTGATTTTCCCACAACAAAGAAACAGAAGAATAAACATTTCTTATATATTATCATGACTGATTGGTGAAAAAAAAAATCCAAACCATTTGTAAAGTATGTGAACTAAATCCACTAAAATACTGGCTTTAATAAAGATTGAAATAGGAGCACCTCAGAGTTAACCAGAAGGGAATACTGCAGACAGACATGTATTTGTGTTGTTCTCTTCTCTAAAGCCAAGGTATTTACCTGCAGTGATAAGCCAGGTATCTCCCACCATGTGGGAGCTATATCCACAAAGGTAGTATGTAGCACATACATTCTTGAATGAATGGACCAAGGTTTTAATGTCCTTTAAAATATTCTTGGTGCTGGCTGGCTTGTTAAAGCACTCACTCTGGGATTTGTTCTTGTTTCCCAGAGCTGCTTAAGTATTTTGTATTAGCAAATCATTCACTAAAATGAGTGAAAGGGTCAGAGAAACAGGAACAGAAACATACTTCCCAAACAGCCAAGTACGCCTTCTCTTCTTCCTACCGTGAATGAGATTACTGGTGCTATAATATTTAGCTGCATTTCAGTGCATTTGCACCGATGCAGATGTCCTACCTGTAGCATGATTCGTCAACACAATTACTGAAATGTTGTGTAAAATGAATGTAGGGGAGAATCATAGCTTACCTACATGGGGAAGAAACAAGATAGAGCTTGTGTTGCTGATTTCCTAGATGTTGTATGACAGCCCGTAATTAATGAAGCAGATTTTAGTAGCTCTCTGCCTTATTAAGACATGATTTAGGAAGCAGAGTGGGCTAGTATTCAGGTCTCTGGTGTGGGAGGACAGCCTGCAGATGGCAGGTGCCGGCACGCAGCGTGGTCGGTCTGTTGTGATGACCCAAAGATAAAGCTGGGCGCAGGCAATTACACCCTCCACACACTGAAAATAAATGGGCATGTAATTACAGAGCTGGTGCTCCAGACAATTGAATGGTCTTTTTTTTTTTCTTTTTTTTTTCCTGGGTGATGAATGTAAGGTCTATATTCATTTAGAAACTTAGTTTTTGTTTGTTTTTGTAATAACTGTAGTATTTTCATATGTTGTTAGGTCTGAAGTCTCTGCTTTGTCCCGTGAAATTGTATAAAATAACTTGCTGGAGCACAATGAGTTTGTTTTTCCTCTCGCACTACAAGTTTTTGCTGTAGATAGTTGAAAATCAACAGAAGGACACTGCAATTTGCTAAAATCAATATAATTAGAGGGGGGAAAAAATGATGTACTGAAAGGACCACAATTCGGAGAACTTCTGGGCATGATTGAAATGTTTAATGAGCTGCTGAAGAGTAGTGCCCTGGGTCTGGCATGCCAAGGAACCTGGGTACCTCTGATAAAAGCCTTGCCACCAGCCTGGCTCCCCAAAACGCTTCTAGGCACCTTTTCATGTCAGCAGCAGGATGAATCTATGTCATGCCCACTGCCATTACAGTGAGCTATTCATGCTGAGAAAGCTGACACCAAAATGTCAGATTTGCACCTAATTTCTTCTTGTTATTAACAGTTAGTGCTGCTGCTAAGGGGAGTGTGCAGCATTGTAATAAACTTCTCTGTGAAAAGAGAATTTGTCCTTTTAACAGTTTAATTCTGTTAAGAGTTGTCTGTTAAAAGTGTTTTGACTTTACATTTACAGTCCTATAAGCGGGCTCTGGGCTTTGTCCTTTCAGAATTGAACTACATGGCCGGACTGGAGCCTCGTGCGTTAAGTTTATTAACTTTGCTTTTTTCATTTTCCCTCTCCTGACCCAGATCTGCCACGAAGCAGGGAATTAGGAAATGACCCAGTCAAGGATGGCTTAATTCAGACTTTTTCCCCTCTGCTTTTTCTCTGACCTAGCCTGTGATATTCAGCAAGGTGGATCCTGTGATGGATGTATCCCTGTCCCTCTGCTCCAGAACAGTTCCTTCCCCTGTGCCAAGTGTGTGACAGGACAGGAGTGGTGGTGTGGGACAGCAGTGGGGTAAACATGTCTTCTGCTGCATCTTCTGCATGGGACACTTCATAAAGAGGCTCAACCTTCCCTACAGCACAGGGCCAGGACCCCTCTGCGTCTTCACACGTAGTCTCTCTCAGTGGGGAAAGGAGACTGGGACACTGCAACCACATGAGCTACGGGGATTCTGCAGGAGACCTTAGGCTGGGGTGAACCCTTGAGTATGTCTCACACTTCTGCATGACAGCTGACGGTTCTATAGCTTGGGAAATGTGCTAATACACACTTTTATTGTTAAAATTAAGTAAATGCAGAGAAATAGCTTGCTTGGACTGTGGTACTCTGGATGCAATTTTGTCACTGCCATTCAGCTTCTCAGATTATAAGCTCTTAGTAAACAGAAGATTTCTGGGTAACAAAACAAAACAAAACAAAAAAAACCCAAAACAAAACAAAGAAGCTCAATTTTTACCATTCCTGTTAAATTTATTATTAAACAAGAATGGTCCTGTAGAGCACATTTCTTCATCTTTGCTTTTTAAAAACTCTTTCTCTTAGGCCTGCTGCCAATAGCAACGTACATGCAGGAGTTAAGGGTTCATCTTCCCAGGAAGAAACAAGCGCGGGCTTCTCCCCGGGGAAGGCCAGCCAGGAGCCAGGGTGACAGCAAGGTGGCTGGGCAGTGTTCTCACCAGCAAGGGGGCAGTCCCACCATGCCCGAGCAACGACAGTGGGGCAGGTCTGGTGATGGTAACCAGGGTCAGTCACAGCCCAGGCAAGTCCCTGGTGATGAGGCAGGTCTGAGGCCAAGTCAGCAGGTCAGGATCAGGGCCAGGCACGGGCATACACCTCCAACCTGGACCAGGACAGAACCAATGGCAACAGCTACAGCTTAAATGCATGAATAAAGCACAGAATCATGGAATCACAGAATCACAGGGACCTCTGGAGACCACCTGGTCCAACCCCCCTGCCACAGCATTTTCCACCTACAGCAGGTTGCACAGAATGGCGTCCAGGCAGGTTTGGAATGTCTCCAGAGTCAGAGACTCCACCACCTCTCTGGGCAGCCTGTGCCAGTGCTCTGCCACCCTCAAAGTCAAGAAGTTCCTCCTCATGTTCAGATGGAACTTCCTATATTTAAGTTTGTGCCCGTTACCTCTTGTCCTATCACTGGGCAACACTGAAAAAAGACTGGCCCCCTCCTCCTGGCACCCTCCCTTTAAGTATTTGTAAGCACTGATGAAATCCCCCCTCAGTCTTCTCTTCTCCAGACTAAAAAGACCCAACTCCCCCAGCCTTTCCTCATAAGAAAGATGTTCCAGCCCTCTAATCATCTTTGTAGCCCTTTTGCAGTACCCTCTCCAGCAGTTCCCTGTCCTTCTTAAACTGGGGAGCCCAGAAATGGACACAGTACTCCAGATGCGGCCTCACCAGGGCAGAGTAAAGGGGGACAATGACCTCCCTTGACCTGCTCGCTACACTCCTCTTGATGCATCCCAGGATGCCATTGGCCTTCTTGGCCACAAGGGCACATTGCTGGCTCATGGGCATCCTGTTGTCCACCAGGACTCCCAGGTCCCTTTCCACAGAGCTGCTTTCCATCAGGTCAGCCCCCAACCTGTCCTGGTGCATGGGGTTATTCCTCCCCAGGTGCAGGACCCTACACTTGTCTTTGTTGAACTTCATTAGGTTTCTCTTTGCCCAACTCTCCAGCCTGTCCAGATCATGTTGAATGGCAGCACAACCTTTTGGTGTGTCAGCCACCCCTCACAGTTTTGCGTCCTCAGCACAAGGAAGCAGCAAGGAGCGGCCCTGACAGGGCTTCTCGTGGCTCTCTTGCACAGCTTTTTTCCCAGCAGCCTGATCCCAATTTGGCCAGCTGGGCCATATCAGCGCTAGCCACCAGCCCAGGCAGCAGACCCCTGGACGGGGGGCAGAGGTTGAGACTGGGGGTGCATGCAGGGCCCAGACCCTACTGTCCTGCAGGACAGGAAAGCCACATCTTCTGTAGGATGTTGTCAAATGGAGAACACACACTCTTCTTCAAGAGCATCACGATGTACCTGGGGCCCAGTGACAATCAGGATTCCAGCAGCTATATACTACTACCTTGTCATGGTGTGTTTTGCCAAGTAAACCTGAGATGGTAACAAGATCACCATCCGTATTTTAAAAATAACCCCCCCACACACACAACTGAAAAAGAGGTAACCTGCATGAAATAAATACGTTGTAGAAAGACATAACACATTTTTATTCCACTCTGGAGAGTTTTCTGAGTATTATTATCATATTGTGATGCTATGCTACAATTAATCACCCCTTTTAGTGATGCTGTAATAAACTCAGAGGTTTAGATTTTCAGCTTGTGTAAATCAATATGGGTCCATTCATTTCAGTGGAACTGTGCCAGGTGAATATCTGGCCTCAGACATCAAATGGAGCTTGTACAGAGATGTTTAATAAAGCAGGAGACCTGAGTTTTCACAGTAGATAAATGACTTCACGGGTGATGCTGCAGTCTCTTGTGGCACCTCTTCTCCAAGAAGTTTTGTTTTAATCACTCTCATAAAGTTCCCTCAACTGCAACAATAATGCTAAGTGTCTGACACAAAGCAAAGGAAATCAGATTTCTGGATAACTACTGGAATGAAAAGTTGCTCTAGGGTTGCTGTTGGGTGTTTTTTGCTAGGATTTCTATTCTGTTCCTTCCTTCCTTTTAGTAGCACTGAAAGTGCTAGTGCTTAAAAAACCAGCTTCTTCAGTCCTTACATAGATAGACCTCCAGGTGCTCACTGTGAGTAAGGCCTGTAATATAAAGTGTCATTGATTTAGTTTTATCTAGAACTGTGCCATAAAACAAAGTTCTTAAGAGCAAATACCCAGTTTATTGTGTCAGTAATCCTGCTCCATGTTCCCCCAGTAAGAACAGATGCAGCCTTACATAAATATGGAGGAACCAAAGAAATATTAGAATACAAAATTGTTTAAGTAGAGTTAGTTTAAGATAGCGTGGCAGACCAGTGCTTATGGGACTGTCTGTGAGGAAGTCTCATTTAAACAACTTCTGATGATACTAAAACAATTTAGCAATGCAAATATAGTATTACTGAAACACATAATCAGTGAATAAAAACGTCTTCTCATCTCTTTGAAATACCAATTCTGTTTAGCTCTCAGAGAATCAATGGGGCCTGTGCATGCTTAATAGTTCTGAAAATCAGATGAGCATCTGTTTATTTGCCCAGATATTTATATGATGCCAAACCTAAGGCATTCACACTTGACAAATTTGATCTCTGTCTTCAGTCAAAACTGCTTCTTGCACACCTCTGTACATGATTGAAAGTCTCAGATTCCTTTCTACTTTGTTTAATTTAACATTTATACTAATTCCTTTCCATTTGTTAGTCCATGTAAATTCTACTCAGACTAATTTTAGACAAGTTGGTAAATAATGCAAGTGGAAGGAGCTTCATTGACTTCCTAAGGGTTTTTGGCATGAACTTATAGTCTGAAGACAACCATGGAGGTAAGTACCATAGACAGTATTAACACATCTTAGAGCTGCACCATCTTTGCTATATATAATATAATGTGCTTAATTTAAGTAAATTGTATAAAAAAAAATCCAAAATTTTGAGGTCCATCCAGAAATAAGGTCTGACTTTTACACTTTGAGTAGGAAGCTCATTGGCAATACTTGAATTAGTAATATTTTTGCTGAACACCTTCTAGTTAAATGTATGGCATTTAAAAACAAGCAACAACTAATTAGATTACCAGTTTTGAACAGTTTGTAGCATTTAGCTTGATTCACAAAAGCAAAGATCTTTCCAGGGTTCAAGGAATAATTAGTGTTTGATGCAGCGTCATCCTCTCCTTTGTCCTACAAGGATCTGTTTTATAACCTCCAGGTCTCCATCTGGATGGACTACCATAAACACTCAGAGACTGATGAATAGGACAATTTCACTGCAACCAAACATGCTTTACGAAATTGTAGAAAGAAATATGCAGGTTGGATACCAGTAAAACTAATGAAATGCTGGAATAGGCTGCAGACGCTGGTGCATTTCTTACACTGGAAATTTTTAGAAGGACTGGGGTAAGCATAGCTGACCCTTATGTAAGAGAGGTAAATGATTAGGATGACAACTTTGTATGTTTTCAAACATTTACCTTACCCTTGTATGACTTATAATAACCAACTGTGCTACCGATCTTTGTGTCTGAGCATATCAGCTGCAGCTATTGAAAGGGAAAGGTTGCTAGCTGTGTACAGCAGTGTACTGCTGGGGGTGGCTGTGGCTTCTCCTGAACACAAACTGACCATGACAGCTATGGGCCTTCTTGTTCCCTACCTCAACATCACTAAAGCCTTTCCAACAGAGATAGCCAACAGCTTCTTTTCTTCACAGTGTCATTACTTACCCAACTGTAGGTAATAACTAGCAATTAACATTGCCAGGAGTTAAGAACTGCTGTGGGCTTACCTGACCCTCAAAGAATAGATAATCTTCAAATAGTCACCACTGGGCCAAAAAGGTAATATGTATTCCTTTGCATTGCTGTAAGGCAGGAGTACTGTCTTGCTTATAGTTCATCACCATCTTATGATGTGCCATTTCATTCGTCTCGGAAATTGTGGTGGTGAAATGGTAAAATGAGTTGGCTTCTATTGATGTATCTCCTGTAATTCCAGAAGTAGCATCCACATTCCCATAAATAATCTCATCAAAATCTGCTTGAGTTTGTCTTGGATGCCCTCTGATAGAGAAATTGTAACTGCTCTCTCACTTTTTCTATTTAGTGACACTCATCTTCCAAACAAAGGATAATCTACTCTAGTTTAGTAAACTGAGAATTCAGAGTCAATTCTCAGTAGCTTATATAAATGACATAGTTGTTCTGCGTTCCCAGAAGAGCATGCCATCAGCATACCTCCCTAACAGATGCTGCAAATCTTCTCAACCTGCATAAACCTATTGCAAACCTGAATTTACCACTTAAATTCAGTATAAAATTACTGTCCCCATACAATAATTCCAGAAATTTACAGGAATGTGTTTTTACTTGATAATTCATAATATTGTATATTCATAATATATCAAAAAATTAAGCCCAATTAGTGCCTCTTCCAGAAAATTTTTTAATGATAAATTCCCATGCTAGTATGATATAGTCATACTATTTTTGTTTTTATAGTGGTCTGCTAGTTGACACTCACCTGGCATCTAGCAGAAGGGATTATTTTTCGCATGGGTAGAGGAATTTATTTCCATAAGTTTTCAGACACTTCAAGTAGTACAGCTGTGGTTTCACTTGCAAGTCCATTTCTTAGTCATATTCAGGTGTCGTATTGCCCTGTCATAGCAGTAATGTCTTGCATAGCATAGTAGAGTTGTTCCTCCTACTCTCTTAGGAGACTCCCACAAACAGTCTCACAAACTGTTTCTATAGCAAATAAAATCACCATACCAAGGCACAATTTGAGCACTGATGCATCATTATTTGTAAGCTCATTATGCTGGCCTGTGCCAGCTTGTTCTGTCCTAGACCATGCTTGGCCATGGTTTGGGAGATTGCATGGGCCATACAGACACATGTTGTATTGTGCCACTTGTTTTCAGGCCAAGAGTCTTCTGATCAGTGTTTGAATCTCAAACTGAGCTGAGTGCAGCTTCCTTCATGCCAAGAGACCTCTCTGTTTTGCCTCATCTTGCTTTATAACAACACTATCAAAAGTCCAGTGCCCTTCCTTTGCCTCATCACTGTCAAAATTCCCTTTCCAGACTGCTGTTCTCCATAGCTCCTGTAACCAGTAAAAGCATAAATCTTAAGGGTGTTGGTAGGCATCTTCCCTTTCCTAAGTTTGTTGCCTCAAGCCACTTGCTGCAGTCCCACCATTTCCATTCCCTTCCCTCCCTGGCAATGCACTGACTCAGTTGTCAACACTAAGGTTGTAGGACTCAGTGGTCATCTTTTTGGTGGGCAAACATGGCAGTGAGTTTCTGGAGTGCTGATGAAAGCTGTTGAAGAATGGAACAGAAACAGCTCCCTGCCTGTGGTCATTACTCCTAGGCCCACGTTCAGTTTCCCTTTTGTTTTTTTGATGCCCCCAAAAAAATCTTCATGTATCTTTTACCTTATGATTATTTCTGTCACTGTCTTTTTTTGGCTGACTCATCAGCCCTGTCCTGTAGGCTGTCAGTGTGACACGCCCCTTTCCTAGAAGTGACGGTGGTGCCATATTTCAGCAGTAATGCCTATGCCAGTTGCCCTTTCTTAGGAGCTCCTGTAAATGTAAATATACCAAGGGGCTTTTTGGTGGATGTGATCAGAACTTCAAAAGCAGTTTGTGAAGGTTTTATAACTATAAGATGGCTGCTGATTGCACTCTGTGAAATATTCTGTAATTGTAACACCTTTACAGATGTTAACGATAACCCTCCTGTGTTATTTTACCCCTCATTTGTAAGTGCTACCTAGCACAAGAAGAATCTTCTGCACGGTCCCAAAGAGAGGCTCCATATGGGACTTTGAATTCAAGATTTCTCCCCTACATCATGACCTTGACTTGGCTCATTTGCTGCAGCTACATTTACTTAGATGAAAGTCTGGACTTCTGTGTAGGTTGACAGCATGCTACAGGTTTCATGAAGTCAAAATGGTACAAAGTGACTCGGATCCCTTTTTAGTTGTAGCTAAAATAATCCAGCCCGCTGTAGTCTCCAACTCTCTCTTTTGTCACACATATTGAAGATCCAGAAGGCAGCTTCTGAATCTACTTCAGAACCAAAAGCAGCTTCTGGCACCATCCCTGGGCTTTCTACTGTGTATTTTCTCGAAACACTATAATGGCTTGGTTGTTTTTTAAGCTGGAATAACCAGCAGAGTGAAAACTACAGATTATGCCTATTTAACAACTGATTCAGCTGAAAGCTCTAAATATTTGACTGAATGCATCTCCCTTTTCTTAGTACCAGAATAGTTTTCTGCTGTGGAAGGAGAAGAATGCTTCATTAACTTTAGAAAATATACATAGTATACTGCACTAAAGATCTGATTGGCACTCACAAGAGCTGGACAGGGGATGCGCTTTGTTATCTGAAATGAGTGAACCAGATAGAGCTATGTGGGTAAACCTCAAATAAATTATTCAAATCATTGAAATAACTCCCTTTCTGTTATGTATCTCCCTTGCTTTTAACTTCTGACAGAAATCTTCTGTCTTTAGTTACATTAACACTCTCGTTGAGGAAGCCTTGTATTGAACTGCCCCTTTCAAATGAAATACCTAATTGCGTTCCTCTCAGACAATTAGGTTACAAACTTGGATAAAACTGTAGTATGTGAAACCAAACCCAAGTGAAAACGTGCTTGTTCAGGAAAACTTCATATTACCAAAATAGAGTCCTGTACTCAGTAAAAGTTTCTTTCATGTAGTGAAAATAACCTGTGTCTTTAGAAGTTATAATCATCCCAGAAAAACTTTTCTATTAGCTCTAAACTCAAGGCTAGATCAATAGTAAAGTTGATGGTGTAGGTATGATTAGTTACATAAACAAGACTTTATCACTGTGAATGTGGGGCTTACAAACCATACCAGCAGGACTTGCAAGTCTCCTCAGCAAAATCACAAAATCACAGAATCATAGAATAGAATCATAGGATCATGTAGGTTGGAAGGGACCTTTAAAATCATAAAGTCCAGCTGTTAACCTAGCACTGCCAAGTCCACCACTAAACCATGTCCCACACACAACATCTACACGTCTTTGAAATACCTCCAGGGATGGTGACTCAACCACTTCCCTGGGCACACTGTTCCAAAGTTTGATAGCCCTTTCAGTAAAGAAATTTTTCCTAATATCCAATCCAAACCTCCTCTGATGCAACTTGTCCTATCACTTGTTACTTGGGAGAAGAGACCAACATCCGCCTCACTACAATCTCCTTTCAGGAGGTTTCAATGTGCTCCATGCTTTGCCAGGTAGATTACCATCTTGTACTTTTTTAGATTTCTGCTTTTCAGAAGACATTTGAGTGAAGACACATTACTTTGTGCAGTGATACTGTGCTGAGGTATCACCTTCCACTGCTACTAGTGAACCAGTCTTAGATTCACTGGTCTCACCAAGAATATAACATTTTTCAGGCAGCTACAAGCTTCAAATCTTCTTCTGTTCCTGGCTTCAGTTACTATCTGGCTGCCCTTTACAAATTTTGTATTGATAGAAATTGCTTCTTGCCTGTTGGCTATTTATGGGATAGCCTTATCAGAGACTGACTCCAGCAAACTCTATGGATAGCATTGAATTTAAAAGAGGATGAAGATCCCATTACAAACTCCTATTGATTTCTCTAAAAATAATTTTCTGTTGTAAATAAGGAACTTAAACATTTTATACAGGCCTAAGTAGCTGGGTCTACTTACCTGCTGATAATGGTGTTACTTTTGTACAGTAAGCTGTACAGTAATTTATAAACTGTACATAACTCAACCAGCTGAATTCAAGGACCAAGAGGATGCGGAAAAAATAGAGGTCTCTGTTCAGGATAAGAGCCAGGTAAAAGTGCAATGATGCGTTTCACCTTTACACATATTCCTTTGGAGATGATTGTCTTCAGTAGTAGGACCAATTGTTCCCTGAGTACACAGCCCCCTGAGCTAGTGGACATGGGTGGGGAGCAGAATGAAGCCCCCATAATCCAAGGGGAGTCAGTAAGGGACCTGCTACAGCACTTAGACATACACAAATCTATGGGGCCAGATGGGACCCAGCCAAAACTACTGAGGGAGCTAGCAGAAGTGCTCATCAAGTCACTTTCCATCATTTATCAGCAGTCCTGGCTAACTGAGGAGGTTCCGGCTGACTGAAGGTTAGCAAATGTGACACTCATCCACAAGAAGGGCTGGAAGGAGGATTGGGGGAACTACAGGCCTGCAGTCTGACCTCGGTGCTGGGAAAAGTTATGGAGCAGATCATCCCGAGTGCCATCATGTGACACGTACAGGACAACCAGGTGATCAGGCCCAGTCAGCATGGGTTTGTGAAAGAGAGGTGCTGCTTGACTAACCTGATCTCCTTCTATGACAAGGTGACCCACTTAGTGGATGAGAAAAAGGCTGTGGATGTTGTCTACCTGGAATTTAGTAAAGCCTTTGACACCCTTTCCCACAGCATTGGCCTGGAGAAACTGGCTGCTCATGGCTTGGNTTGGGGAAGAGTGGCTGGAAAGCTGCCCAGCGGAAAAGGACCGCGGGGAGTTGGTCAACAGCCGGCTGAATATGACCCAGCAGTGTGCCCAGGTGGCCAAGAAGGCCAACAGCATCCTGGCCTGTATCAGAAACAGTGTGGCCAGCAGGAGCAGGGAACTGATTGTGCCCCTTGGCACTGGTGAGGCCCCACCTTGAATACTGTGTTCAGTTTTGGGCCCTTCACTACAGGAAAGACATTGAGGTGCTGGAGCATGTCCAGAGAAGGGGAATGAAGCTGGTGAGTGGTCTAGAGAACAAGTCTTATGAGTATGAGGGCTGACTGAGGGAACTGGGTTTGTTTAGTCTGGAGAAAAGGAGGCTGAGGGGAGACCTTATCACAGTCTACAACTACCTGAAAGGAGGTTGTAGTGAGGTGGAAGTCAGTCTCTTCTCCCAAGTAACAAGTGATGGGACAAGAGGAAACAGCCTCAAGTTGCACCAGGATGGGTTTAAGATGGTTATTAGGAAAAAATTCTTCACTGAAAGGGTTGTTGGCCGTTGGAACAGGCTGCCCAGGGAAGTGGTTGAGTCATTATCCCTGGAGGTATTTAAAAAATGGGTAGATGTGGTACTGAGGGACATCGTTTAGTGGTGGTTTCTGGCAGTGTCAACTTTATGGTTGCACTCGATGATTTAAAGGTCCCTTCCAACCTAGGTGATTCTATGATTCTTTGATCATTTCTGAATGGGAGAGGCGTAGGTGACAGCATAGTTCAGTTATAGCTAAGGCAATAGGAGAATAGTTTGGTGACTACTACAGGAATTAAATCATGACCATCCTTAGCAAAGGTCTCAAAACTTTAGCCAGATGGAAGTGACATTGTCATTGGTCAAGTTTTAAAGGAGGAAATAAAGCAAAGGACACAATTAATTTGAGGATACCTAGGAAATTGACTGCATCAGTAACTACCATAGTGTGTAAGCACATACCCTCTGGTATATTGGAGCCTTTCTGTGGTATGATGGCTCTAGCACAGTCTTTTTAAGTCACTTTTAACAAGAACTAGCACCTAGAAGGCACATCAAAGAAAAAGACTTGAAAGCTCAATGCAGTGGAACTAAGAAGTGCTTAAAGAGTGGGCATAGAACTAGTACAATGCTGTGCCAAATGAGGTATACGGGGGCATATGTACTGCCACAGAGAAGTATGCACAGTGTGAGCTAAATGTATATTTTGTAATTTTTACCAGGAAAAACAAAGAAATGACAGGAAATGTCTCTCTCTTTTTTTTTTCTTTTTTTTTTTTTGGTAACAACTAGAACATCTTAGGTAAAGGCTGCCCACCAGGTCTGCATCAACTTGCCTATGAAAGTTGAGTGGTTTTTTATAGTTCAGCTGACTCCATTCTTTTTCTGAGTAAAGGTGAAGTGTCTGAAGACCAGAAAGCAAATTCAGCAGGAAAAACACTTTGATACTGTAGTTATGTCTATTCTAAAATGACAGGTTTTGTTGGGATAAAGTTATTCAAGGTACTGCCCTAAATGACAGTGAAGATTTTTCATCCGTCTGAAATACGGTGTGATGGGGAATTATGTGACACAAGGGCAATCAAAAACCCCAAAACTCTTTGTGGGTAGAGCTGGAAAAACTATAGAGTTATCGTACAACAAGTAGTATTTCTGAGGTACAGGGGGAGTATTGATAAAGCAAAGAAGGTGTTTTGAAACAATAAACAGTACTAACAAGGAGAGTTCTTCTGCTGCAGAAAACATAGTTCCTAAAATTAGCTTACGTAATGTCAAAGCACACAATGGAACTCCACATGTACAAGAATAAAAAAATAATTATTAGTATACATCCTTAAATTTAGTGTTCTCACAGTCTTTCCACCTTTTTCAGGTTGCCTTCTGGAGAAATGACACCTCATGCTATAATGCTATCATATGCTCACATATTTTGTGGCAAAAATGTTAAGATTACTTCTTAGCCTATTGGTCCAGTCCCATTTACCTGGGTACAAAATCCAAGTTAATATAAAATGCTTTAAAATCCTGGTGAAATTAGCTAGTGGAAGAATGGCAAAGAGCCCATATAAGACCTGGTTTTGAAGTGTAAAGGCACTGAGTGACATACAGGTAATTGTACATAGCTGTGGAGCTCCCAGGGAGATCTGGCGCCTGTTGGCCTCTGAGCACTAATGTGGATTACTCTCTAGCACTACCTGTTCTGCTGCAATGATGGTTGATCCCATTAAACATCCCAAAGCTGAAGGGCCTCTCAAATCACTGAGGGTCATGACAAGTTCCACTTCTTCTGAGCTATGTCTTCTAGGCTAAAATCAGTACTGGACCTTTCACTAAAACGTCACCTTAATCATTTTAACAACTCAATTCTGAAGTTCCTGCTGTAGTGATTTTTCAGTGTCTACAGAACATCAGGGTTTGAAGTTACCAGGCTCCTGCTCTTTTGTATCTTGAAGATCCTTCTTTCATTGGTGCTTAGAAAGTATTTCTTACTTCCTATCTGGTTTATTGATCAGTTTTTCTTTGTAATGCAGGAGCTAGAAAAATAGTGTTCTAACACTTATAAAACTCAAGGATAAAAACCCAAACAATATTATCCAATGTACTGAAGGAAGTCTTCTTTGAATGCAGAACTGTTTAAATGAAAAGACTTCCATTATTTTGAAAGTAAGTGGATATTAAGCATGATTAGATGCTAGAAAGGTTTTCCTTTGGTATCCAAGATGGCTATACAATTATTGACTTCAAAGTAGTAATTTAGTTAAAAATAGATGCAAACCATGTAACTCCTCTGCCACCTGGCACGTGTTCCCAGAATTGAGCTTTCAGTACTTTATCAAAGTGTTATCAATATAATGTTTTCTCAAATCCATATTCCAAGACAAATTAACATGGGAATTGTGAATTTAAAAATATTTACATTTTAAATTATTCCTTTTTAAGAGTAACACATCCTATACAATCATTTGTATCTGAATCATTCTCTTTTGGCACTCTCTTAAGTCAGGCATTTTCTCAAATAATTTAACCTAAACTGACAAATCCAAATGTATTAATTTCCTAAGCATATTACCAGCTGGGAGCAGCTAGTAGTTATAATTACTTGTTAGCTAATATTGTACACAGAACAATTATGTTTGGAGAGTTATATAACCTTGGACTGGTCTGCAATAAGCTTGCAAATTTAGAAAGCAATGGATGACCTCTGAACACGGCTAAGACAAAGAATAATTAACAAAGAAATCTCCTGATATTCTGTAATATACCCTAGTTTGCACCTAACAACCATTATTTTTCGTTTTAAATGTTAGCAGTTACAGTATATCTACTCTGTCTTCTATGTATGTCAGCATAAAATCAATAAAACTTGTAAATAGCAATTAAAATGCAATAACAATCCCACTCAAGTTTTTTTTTTTTAAGCAATATGAACAACTAAGACGATGATCATTATCACCTCTATTAATTTTTCCCCATAGTAGGGTAGACTTGCATATTTATGCCACAAATATTTCACTGACTAATACAAGCCTCCCCTTTGCCATATCCATCGCCGTGGGGGTGCACACCTGGTGCAGAATGATTCTGTTATTCAGCTCAGCAGGGACGTTTTAAGCTAGCGCTAGCACTAGCGTGTTTTGCTTTGCACTTGCAAGGGGCGAGCACTGTACACCCAGTCAGACACCAGGCATCTGTGCCTCTGTCTCATGACACGACTAAGGTGACTCTTACACCAGTGTCATCCAAATATAAAGATGGGTCTGGGCCAGAGTTCTCAAGCTGCGATAAGCATCCCAGTCGTAATATGCAAGCTATTCCAAAGATACGCATAAATCCTGTTTGAGCAGCCAAACGTCTCCTTCTGTGCATGTACCCATCCTAGCACGGTGCCAGGAGCTTTTGCTGCTGATACTGTCATTAATGCTCTTACCTAAGCAAACTGCATTTAGAAAGTGCTATGTAGGATGTTCTTCCCCGATGATAATTATAGTTTGATAAGTATCACACTACAATCAAGTGTTTCAGAAAGACTGTTTCAATAAAAAGGTGTTCTGACCCTACTGAAATGGTAACGCAAGTTTATGTTTTCTTCAATGTTTCAACATAGGAAAGGAAAATCATGAATCTTCGGTGCAATAAATTGGAGGAGAATCTGTCCTGTAAACAAAATATGAAATTACTGATGGTAAATGAAGATTATTTTTTTCTGTATTATAAATTACTTGTGAGTATTCAACTGCATTATCAGGTAATGCCATTTTCTGTGCTTTTTGGTATTAAAACAATCAAAAGAAGTAAGAAGTTATACAGCAAAATTAACACAGAAGTCTTGCTGTGACATCCAATACAGTTGCAGAACTGACTGACTGCTAATATGGTACTTCGAGACAGAATCTGAATTCATGGTTTGCTATGAATAATGTTTTTGACAAAACTGGTCTAGTCCTGTTCAAAAATTGCTGGACTATGATTTTTTTTTTTTTTTGTTACATTGTTAGAACAAAATTTTGTATTGAAAGCTTTTACATGAACAATTTTGGGCAATCTAATACCCGTATATCCCATTGTTGGCGTGAATATTTGGAATTCTCTATTTGATTAGCCTTTGAGCAGCCAAATAAATTATATTGTATCCTTCTGTCCCTTAATTGAGTTCTAAAAAATGCAGAAATAGTCTTTGCTTGTTTTTTAAAATAGTCTGCTTTTATCCAATATGAGGGAAGATAGTAGGGTAGAAATACATTTTAGGAACAGGGATTTATAGCTCAAAGGAATATAAGGAAATTTAAAACCCATTTTTTTTTTTTTTTTTTTTTTTTCTGTTTTCTTTTTCATTTTAAATTGCTTCCTGGATAAGGAAACAATAAAATTATAAGTCAGATCTATTAGCTGTCTTGAATATTTTACGTTCAATTTTCACTCAGAAAAGTGAAGCAATTTAAGATTTTTGAACCTGTACAGCTTCAACCCTTTCTGGTTTAAGTGTCTAAGAGGTAGGACTTTGGCCAGGGTGTTTTTGAGGTGAGGCAAGCTAAACTCATAGATCTCCCTACCCTTCAGCCCAAAACACTTTGTGACGATGGAGGGATGAAGTTGTCCAGGGAGAACTTTAGTTTTCTGCAAAACACTTCAAAAACTAGTGCCTGTGTTCTTACTCATCAGTCTGTCTTGGTAATACCAAGTTTCCATAGCTGTCTATAAAAAAAAGCATTTTTTGAAAAATCACATTCATCAAATTTAATGGTTGTTGGTTTGTTTCTTAATGTATTTCTTCCACATATGTAATCCCAGATGAAAAGGACATCTGTGTTTAATATTGTCTATCAGGTCAGATGAATATAACTATCACTGCTGTTCAATTTGAGCATTGCAAACAGAGATCGTGGGGCTGGAACTGGTATTGAGGCAGACAATAGTAGTTTTACATTGATGGCTGATAGGTTTATATGGTCAGTTCATTTGTTATGTCACTGGCCAGATTTAGTGATCACTAAAATATGTTAAATGTCTGTGACCTTTGCCGTTGCTTCATCGTGTCTCATACTTTACTCAGACTAAGTGATCATTTGGAGGTTTGCTTGTGAGTTGTCTTGGTGTCCAGCTTTCTCCCTTTTTTGGAACAAAGTTAATTTAGAGAAGGCACTATGTAGTGCTGTAAATGTTTAGAAACCACAAACCAGAGAAATGGTTATTAGCTGCAACGTTGCTTTTCTCCAAAGCTGAGCATAATGCCTAGTAAAATAAGCCTGGATGCCTGTTTCACTGTGGCTAAAGTTATTTTCCTTTTTATCCAGAGAATAACATCTTCTAAGAGATGATTCCTAAATTAATACACTCTGAAGTATGCATTATTTTTCCTCAATGTGCAAAATCAGCCTTACATCTTAATATATGGGTCATGTAGACATAACCAAAAGAGCAAGAAATCAAACTTCAGTATTTGTAAATAACTTTAATAAAAAGCCCAACTTTTTGAACATTTCTGTTTTAATATTCTTTGTGCCAGAAATCCAGGAAGCCAGAAATACTCAGTGATATAGATGAACCTGTAATAGTAATAATAGTGGACATGTGTGACTGGCAGAATCTGTGGCTTGACAACTGTCATCTCCAAATTAACTTCTAAAATATAGTAAGGGAGATATTCACTGACATTTGTGATGCATTTTAATAGTCTTATTCTATTTTTAGTGTTGGTTTCCCATTCCCAGTATTTGTGTCTTTAATTTGTATTTGATATTTCATATTTAGTTGGCAAATGGCCAGATCTGAAGAAAGTACTTGAGCAACTAGTGTGCAACTTTGATGGAGTTTAAGAACATGAGCCCAAAAATTATATTCACAAAAAACCTTGTGTCTACCCAGATAAGTGCCTGAGCACGTAACTGTGAAATACTAGATGATCAAGTACCCCAGGGCTTCAAGGTCTGCAATGATAAAGCCACTGCCGCTCAACAGTACCCTGCCTTCTATTTAACATTTGGGCTTATTCAACATTCACAAAAGTAGGAATTTCAGTGCCTGGGGACTAAGAATGCTCACAATAAACCTCACAAACACCGTATTGAATTCAGCCGTAAACATGCAATGTCGCTGTGTTCATTTAAAAGCACAGTTAGGGAAGGCAGTGTTGCCCACTGAGAGCAAGGAGAACTGTGAGTGAGGGTGGACAAGGTCAATCTTCTACAATTTAATTTACTTCATGTTTGAGCAAGAAATTAAAGAGCTGCATTCACTGACCTCTTGAGCATCAGGGAATTCAAAATGTGCATTCTACCCCCTGAAAAACATCTTTTTCTGCCAAGTAAAAGACTATGTTGAGAAAGACAGTTTCTCCAGCCTTGCTGTTGTAGCTGTTAACGATATACAGCAAAGAGTTCAAGGTTCATAAGTACTGAAAGAGAGCAAGTGAGCAGGAAGTTATCTCCAAATCAGTTGTTACCTAAAGCCTCTATATTTTCTAGAAGGGGGAAATCCTGGGGCTGCGTTTCAGCACTGCTGAAAGTTAATGTCAAGGAATCTTTCGAAGCCAGATGAATAAACAGCTTTAGAAGTGGAAACCAGAACACAGAACTGTTCTCTTCCACCTTCATGAAATTGTAATCTTGGCTGTGAATTCCCTCATGAGAAGTGGAGCATACCTGGTAAATATGTGGACTTAGTGCTGGACTCATGGTTAGGGCAATAACACAGGCAGGGAGAAAAAGATGTGGTTTGGAATGGTTTCAGGTGTAGAAGGACTTACGTACAATGTGATTACATACCACGTGTCTCTGTTCCTGGCAAATAATCTAGTACTATTCAAGTATTGTTAGGTACATCCTGTATAGATGGGCAAATCGTCTTTTACAAAGCATCCAGCTGGCAGTGTATGGTCTTAAATCCAACAAGTGTTTCTAGTCAGAGAACCCCAGAGCTGGAAATAGCCTGGTAGTCAGCATTTCAGATGCACCTGTTCCAGAACCTGAAGCTTTTCCACTCAGTATGTAGATGCTGTAAAAACATGTCTGTACCACCTCGTCTACTTTATGGAGAATTTAGGTGTTTAATTCAATTTATGAAATATACACCTAGAGATAACACCAAAAGCTAGTGTTATTTTGAAGTGGCTCTTCCCATGTTTAAGACTCTCAGATGTTCTGCATGTTTCTAACTGTTTCAGTCTCTTTTTTTCCCTGTATTTCCTATTGCCTCAGGAAAAGATATTTAAATGACATTTTTGTTGGTATGACTCTGGTTGATATGGATATTGAAAAAGAAAAATTGTAATCTGGATTTGTGACAGGAAGATTATTGAAGTTCTATTTAAAAAGCCCCTGAAAATATGTCCAAAATGTTTAAAAAAATACTGAGTTTCATAAATTATACGTCGGTGAAGACGAGAAAGTATTCTGTTTCAGAAAGTATACAGCAAAACCAGTCCTTCAACTGGAAAATGAAATGCCATCTTTGTGAAGCTCAAGGACAGCCTTGGTTGCAGTGACCATGAGATGGTGGAGTTCAAGATCCTTAGAGCAGTGAGAAGGCCACACAGTAAGCTCGCTACCCTGAACTTCAGGAGAGCATACTTTGGCCTCTTCAAGGATCTCCTTGGTAGAGTACCATGGGATAAAGCCCTGGATGGAGGAGGGGCCCAATAAAGCTGGTTAATATTCAAGAATCACCTCCTCCAGTCTCAGGAATGATGCATCCCAACAAAGAGGAAGTCAAGGCCTGCATGGATGAACAAGGAACTCCTGGACAAACTCAAACTCAGAAAGGAAGCCTACAGAGGGTGGAAGCAAGGACAGGTAGCCTGGGAAGAACACAAAAAAATTGTCCGAGCAACCAGGGATCGCGTTAGGAAAGCTAAAGCCCAGACAGAGTTAAATTTGGCCACAGATGTCAAGGGCAACAAGAAAAGCTTCTATAGGTATGTCAGTGATAAAAGGAAGGAAGATTAGGGAAAATATGGGCCCTCTCCACAAGGAAATGAGAGACCTAGTCACCTGGGATATGGAAAAGGATGAGGTACTCAATGACTACTTTGTTTTGGTCTTCACTGTCAAGCACGCTAGCTACATTGCACAAGTCACAGAAGGCAAAGGCAGGGACCAGGAGAATGAGGAACTGCCCACTGTAGGAGATCAGGTTTGAGACCAGCTGAGGAATCTGAATGTGCACAAGTCCATGGGACTTGATGAGATTCATCTGTGGGTCCTGAGGGAACTGGCAGATGTAGTTGCCAAGCCATTATCCATCATGTTTGAGAGGTCATGGCAGTTCAGTGAAGTTCCCACTGACTGGAAAAAGGGAAGCATAATGCTCATTTTTAATAAGGGTGTAGAAGAAGCCCTGGCGAACTACAGGCCAGTCAGTCGCACCTCTGTGCCCAGCAAGATCACGGAGCAGATTCTCTTGGAAACTATGCTAAGGCACATGGAAAATAATGAGATGATTGGTGACAGCCAACAGGGCTTCACTAAGGGCAAATCATAGAATCATAGAATGGTTTAGGTTGGAAGGGACCTTGAAAATCATTAATTTCAACTCTCCTGCCATGGGCAAGGACACTTCCTGCTAGACCAGATTTCTCAAAGCCTCATCCAACCTGTCCTTAAGAGCAATGGACATTGTCTACCTGGAATTGTACGAAGCGTTTGACACTGTCCCACTAAATGATCTTTAACATCCCCTTCGATTCTATTCGTTCTATGATTCTATGGTTTCTCTTCAGGCTAGTCATTCAGAATGAAACTGAATATTTTGATTCAGATTTTAGTCATGTGAATGACATAGAGCAATGACCCTTTGTTACACATAACAGAATCATGAACACTGGGGCTAGAAGTGACCTTAAGGGCTTATCTTGTTCTTCAGCCTGTCCCAAGCCCAGATAAAATATCTTTCCCTCTTTCCAAAAAGATTTGTCTAATCTATTCTTAAATATCTTTGATGATGGAGATTCCACAACCTCTTTATTCAGTACCTCAGAAATCCAACAAGTACCAAAGAATTCTGAAATTTTCTCTGGCTTGCTTGTTACTCTGAGAATGAACTCAAACTTCAACTTACCAGCTGACTTCACTGGATCCTCACTGAAGTGCAGGTGTTTGTGGTGCCGGCATGAGCTTGATTGAGAGGTTTATGGAAAGAGAAATTTGAATCCCATCACAATCAATAGTTCTTTAAACCCCAAGGAGTTTTGATGTCGGCGAGGATGTCCATGGAACATATTGTTATCTTGTATGAAAAAGGGGACCATGAATCTGTCCCTTTGATAAAATTGATTGGTCAAGAAGATTCTTTTGCGCTTATGCTTGCATATGGCTTTGAATAAGCCATATCTCATTCTGCGTGACATTGTTAATGGCAACTGAGGTGTTGGCCAAAATAATAAAAATGGTTTTTATGTTATGGTAATTGCATTCTGATACAGACACAAGGGTCTAATTTCCTGCAGTAGTGGTAATATAGTACCTCTACTACAAAATAAATGTATATTTCATGGTGGCATTTCTTGTATAAATGGATAAAAAATCCTAACTCAGTTTTTGATGTAGTTTTGCAGTCAACCACTTGCTTTGCATAACTGGGGTGACAGATGCACTTTATTGTAGCAGCAAAACCACTTTGTAGCACATTTTGTAAAATGGTACAATGGGCCTGGATCTTGGCCAACATCAATAATGGAATAATAAACTTATACAAGTAGCGGGGAATTGCAGTTGTTTTAATGAAAAAGCCACTTCTCGTGGCTGTTCTGAGGTTATTCTGTTCAACAGTTGCTACCAGGACACAGGACTTTTAGACAAGATTCTGAAACATTTTTTTGTTTGGGAGAGGAAAGAAGAGACATGGGAAAATAAGATTCTGAAAGAGTCCCAGAGCACAAACCCCACCATGTCATACACTGCTGCCAGAGAAAGCACCGGATCACTGCTGAGCCACCATTCATAGAAGCAAGTCTTTTTGTACAGCCCTGTAAACCGAGCAACCCTGTCGAAAATTGTTCTCCAGCCCTATTGGAAGTCAGACAGGAAAACAGCCTGATCTACACTGTAGGGTTTTCCTGTGCTAATGCTTTCCTCATCCTCATTGCTCATTCACCTGATCCGTAGAGATTTGTCTACACGGATTTCTTGATTCATTGTTGCTAGCCCGAATGGGACAAACCTAGGAAAAAAGAAGCATCCCTCACTGGAGTTCTGTGAAAAATGTCAGTGCATGTCAGACTATTAAGACAGGTTGGTATTGATGTGATTTCTCTTTCTGACAGTTGGTCAAATGCTCACCTATCAAAAATCACTGCCTCTCAGCTGCTCGTTTGAAGACAACCTGCAATGTAATGCTCTTGAAATGTGATTTTGTTTGAGATACATTAGGCTTTTTGGGTTTGTTTTTACTCACTGAGTAAGTAACAGAAGACACTTGTTGAAAACAACATAAGCTGATAAATGCATTCCAGATAAGGTAATTGAAATAACTGTGAACAGAGGCAATGTCCAACCAGAATAATATTTTCTCACTGAGAAAACTTCAGTACGGTAGAGGAGAGGGCAACATCATTTTAACACAGGTTGCTGGCCTTCCTATTTCTTTAACAGCTTGTGCACACCATCATTTCTTAGACATAAACATTGATAGGAAGAGAGTGATAAGAGAATGCAACTCTTGAACACATTTCTTATCTGTAACAACCACTCTGCCATTTATTTCTTAGGTCAAACTGTGTACTTTTTTTCAAAGAAATTCATATTTGATTTGACACTTAACTCAAAATCCGTCAAAAACATTAGAAAAACAACTGCTGGCTTCACCTTTGACTTTAAAGCATCTCTGGGTCCATTTCTAGACAACTATAAATACCTGTCTGGAACATGGAAGGGGAAGAAATCATCTAAATATATATTTTTTTGAAATTGACTAAAAGATGTAAAGTGCTCTATCCTTTATAGTTATAATACTATTTTAGACAGTTTAATTTGTAGCTTTTCCCACCTTTTGGACCCATATCAAACTAAGGAACTGGGTAAAAAAAAAGTAGGATGTAATAGTGACTCAAGATATTTGAGACACATTTAAGATCTGATGGATAGTGATTTTAAATATGATTGTTGCATATCTCCAAATAATAAGCTTAATTTCCAAATCCAGAAGTATAAAAACATTGACATGTGTCAAATGTCACACATCCCATGTTCAAAAAATGTCAAAAAGATGGTGCGTGGAGCTACTGCTAAGTGGTCTGCCTCACTTCAGTCCCTAGGAAAGTCATGGAGTGAGTCATTTTCGGACACACTTCTTGGCACCAGAAGGAGAAGAAAGTGATGGAAACAGTCAGAATGGATTTCCCAAGGATAAATTATGCCTGAACAATGTGATTGCTGTCTGTAACAAAATGACTGATTGTAAGGGGAGAGAGAGAGAGAGTTGGATGTCAACTACCTCAACTTTAGCACAGATTTCAACACTGTAGATTGAGGGTATGTTTATGTCCCTTTACTGGGACCTCATCTAGAATACACTGTCTAGATTTCCTCCCCTCCTCAACTTCCCCAAGGAACACAAATGTTGATAAACTGAAACAAGCTCACTGGAAGCCACCAAGACAGTCAGGGCTAGATCACTTGCTTTGTGAGGAAAGGTTGAGGGAACTGGGCTTATTTGACTTGCAGAAGAGATGGCTTTAGGGGAATCTAATGTCAGTTTCAATGCCTACAGGGAGGCTATCAAGGAGACAGAAGTTTGCTTCGTATTGCAGACACGCAGAAAGCTATAGTTCACAGCAGATCCAAATGGCAGCAAAAACCATATCAGTCAGAATATTCTTTTAGTGCTACAGCAAATACAGTATGTCTGATTTTGTCTTCATTGTACAGTCGACAGAAAACTTAATCAGCATCTTTGGTGAGCAGAGAAACACAATGAAAAGCTGCTTCATTGAAAAGACTTCTTAGCTCTACAGTCAATTGTAATTTCAGAATATTTCATGAGCTTGTTTTCTAAGTCTGCAGAGTTCAGTTGCATGTGTTTTCGTGGTACCCGCATACATTTTCATTTTTATAGAAATCCAAAAAAAGACCAACTAAGGTTATGTCAATGTTTCTATTCTTTCCTGTTCTTCCACAGGCTTCTTGAAATGCAGATAACTTGTCTGTCATTTCAGACTGTTTGAATCTCATCTCTTCAGAGACAAATTGAGCATATTTAACTTATCAAAGGTATCACCCAGATCTGTCTGAATACATGGTCATTGCTGGTCAGACCACAGTGCCTGCACTGTTTTGCCTTCCTGAAATAAAAAGACCTAATGTCTGAATTTTTATATTCAGCTCAAAACGTTCTGGTGTGATAGCCATCTTAATTCAGCAAGGAAGAGCAGTGCCGGTACTCAGAACACTCTGTCACAATGTCTTGTGCCTTTGGCTTGATAATTCATCCATTTTCTTGACCTGATAAGGGCAATAACTTGCATTCAATTCAGAGAATCATTTTTGTACACTTAACAGCTCTTTTTGGATAGAATAGCATTTGTTTCATGTGAGACCTGGAAGTTCCAAGCCCGTCTGTGAGGGCACTCTTTTTGCTAAACATAGTTCCATCACCACCAAAACCTTTGAAGAATTACACCCTGTGAATGACGCTTTTTCTTTAAATAATTCTCAAGGAAGTTTGGGTTTTGTTGTTTGGTTGATTGGTTGGTTTTTTGGATTTTGGTTTTTTTAATATATTGATTATTTGTTACTTGCTATTTAGCATCTAGTATTTAGCATTTACTATTCAGTTATTGGTATCTTTAGTATTTGCAGAGATAGGTCAGCACAGCACAAAACTCTTCAGGAAAAGCACTAGCTTTTAAATAAAAAAGCAGTTACTTCTGTCTTTTGAGCAACATCAGAAGATACCTCATGTTTGGTTGAGTTTTGGATTTTTTAATCATTAGTTTTTTGGGTTTTTTTTCTCTTAAATCATTTGGATTGCTGATATATGATGTTTGGAGCTGTTCTGTAATGCTTTCTGAGTGTTCAGGTCAGGTTATTGGAAGGCTTTGAGCCTTCACGTTAAAAGGCAGAGCTCGGAGGTTTTGTGATTTTCTTGCTTTACCTTCTGGCCTCAAGAGGGCTCCCAGCCACCTTCCAGCATCCCTGGGACTGGGCGGGGAAACGGCAGCCTGGCACACAGAGAGGAGCTCTACGTCTGTGCTCAGATGCTTAAGAAATGTTCCCCGTGTGTGGAAGACCTAATACCAAACTGCTAATTTGGTGTCTTCTGCTCCGGGAGCATGATATTGTGGGAATTCACATAAGAGAAAATACAAGTATTTCATCCCAGATTATAACCCAGAAGGAGATCTGAGAAATTGCTTAAAATATTTGTCCCATTCTTGTGCTTGGAAGTGATGTATCTCTCTAGTGCTACTCTAATAATTGATTCAGTCAGTATGCTGAACTGGTTATTGATACATTTTCTCAATTATTGCATTTGTTTGGTAGATCAGGAGATTCTTACCTTTTTGACGACACAAAAAGAATGGTTCAAGCTAAGTCAGAGCACAGGAAATATGCGAGACTTGGGTACCATTGCCTGTGAAAACGCTGAGCTGAGAAACTGCTCTGAAGCAGGACAGGAAAAGTTCCTGGCATGCAGGAGATCAAAAGAACTCTCCTGCAGGTCTAAAAATGAACACTTGCTCCGTGTAGAGTAATTATCTTGGAACAACCAGCTGAGACACAGGATCTTGTGGGACCAGGAGAAGTTACAACTAGCTTCATTATCATCACGAGATCAAAAGATTTTAAGATAGACGAGCACGCCAGCTGCTCTTTCAGGAAATACTGTCCATTTGTTACAACAGCTTAATACTTCCATTTTAGGAAGGTCATTACGTATCTATGTATGATTTGTATCTGAGTCATAAAAAGAAAAACTGCAGGTACCCGAACAGAGTAAGACTTACTGAGAAAGTGCAGTCTCCCCTGAAGCGTTGGAACCCAGGTCTTAGTCAAGTACAAGAAAGACATCAATAAAGCGGAGCAAGTTTGGTCAGGGGCTGGGACACTTGTCCTGTGAGGAGCGGCTGAGACAGATGGGTTTGTGGAGCCTGGAGTGAGACGGCTCCAGGGAAATCTTAATGCTGTCCTCAACTATCTAATGGAAGGAAATAGAGAAAAAGGAACCAGACCCTTAGAGGAAGAATGAGAGGTAATGGACAAGAGCTGGAAGATGGGAAATTCTGGCTCAATATTAGGGGAAAAAAAAATCACCATGAGTGTGGTCACATACTGGAGCCAGTTTCCAGAGAGGCTGGGGGATCTCTGTCCTTTGAGGTATTCAAAACTCAATTGGAGAAGTCCATGAGCAGCATGCTATAAGGGAACCTGCTTTGACCAAGGGGGTTGGAGTAGCTGAAGGGCCTTCCAACCTATGTAATTCTGTGANTGTGGTCACATACTGGAGCCAGTTTCCAGAGAGGCTGGGGGATCTCTGTCCTTTGAGGTATTCAAAACTCAATTGGAGAAGTCCATGAGCAGCATGCTATAAGGGAACCTGCTTTGACCAAGGGGGTTGGAGTAGCTGAAGGGCCTTCCAACCTATGTAATTCTGTGATTGTAACCTGTGGGTTGCTATAAAAATAGTGTTGATCACGGGTGGTGGACTTTCCTTGGCCGGCTGTCAGGCCCCCAGCCTTTTGCTCTCTCTGTCCCCCTCCTCAACAGTACAGGAGCAAAAAATAAGATGGAAAAGCTTGCAGGCCGAGAAAAAGCCAGTTTAATATTCACTACTTCCCACTGGCAGGCAGATGTCCAGCCGTTCCCTGGGAAGCAGGGCGTCATAGCATAGTAGTTACTTGGGGAGATGAATACCATAACCACAAACATACCTGTATCTACCTCCTTGCTCTCAGCTTTTATTGCCGAAAACAATGTCCTGTGGTACGGAATATCCCTTTGGTCAGTGGGGATCACCTGTCGGGGCTGTGTCCTTTCCCAGCCTCTTGCCCATGCCCAACCTACTGATGGGAGGGGGATTCAGAGAGATAACCCTGATGCTGCGCAAAGTAAAAGCCAAATGACTGGTGTGTTATTAACATCATTTTAGCCACAAATGCAAAGCACAGCACCGTATGTGCTACTATGAGGAAAGTTAACTCCATCTCGGTCAGAGACAGTACATCATGGAATATAATTAGGCATGATATGGACTTGTTGCTTAAAAGGGACATCCACAGGGACATAGGGATGGATCCAAAAATATGACTTACCCTGAACTGTGACAAGAATGTTTTTCAGATAGTTCTACTTATTTCTATTTCAATAAAATTGATCTGTCATTAATGCACAGTATTAGGCTGACCTAGGATCTAAATGCATAAGAAAACAATTAAATACTGTGCTCCCAAAGTGCTAAGCAACAACTAAAATTTAACAGAAAGAACTCGGGTATGCTGAGAATAAATTACCTAGGGGCAAAAAAAAACCCAACTGATTTTTTTCTCATTTTAGTATTGATTGGACTGCTTGAGTGGTGAAAATTGCAGGACAGCAAATCCAATTAGCAGAATATGGTACTTCTTTTAGTAAGCAAGCATGCTTTGGTGGCCAAAGCTTGGTTGCTTTATTTTTCTGCTTCACAGCCTGTTTCCCAGCTTTAGTGCCTAATCCTAAAATGTGCTGCTGAGTGCATTTTGTGACAACTCAGAAGATCTGCCTACCAACAACTTCTGAATTCTCTACAAAATTATGGGCATGGTTATCTTAATCAAAGTCAGTTTCCTCAGCTTTAATGCGCACCTCCCTAACCCTCTCTGTTGTTGTTCTGCCTCCCTGACGGTTTAGTATTCACAGAGGTGTGCCTATGCAGCCAGGAACAGAGGATTTGTTCAAATAGAAAAAAAAGCTGGCGCCTGATCAAGAGAACTGGTTTAAATGGGTTATCTGGCAAGCAGATCACACAGCGGGGGTCTCTGATGATATGCTGGGCCTCTCCATTACATGTCCTGTGTAACGGAGGCTGAAAGTAGAAAAAAACCCCAAAGAAATATTTCTGAGGGGTATTTGCACTAGCTTACCTGAGGGCAGTTGAGCCAATATCTGATGAAGAAGAAACTCTGCCCTCCTGAGTACAGATTTATTCCTAATGAACAGAGGATGTGAGGGTGAACGACATTATCTATAGAGAGTCTGTGGGTTTTATTAGGTTCCTTGCTAAACAGCATTACTTTGAAAAGAACAGTAACCCTTAAAGAAACATTTAAAGAACAGGAAAAGACATTACAGGCTACAGAACTGAATTCTCTATATTACAAGGTAGATAGCTGAAACCAGCTAAGATTCTTGTTGTACTATCCCGACAGAAGACAATTCCCAGACTTCATTCTTCAGATGGGTAAAATCCAGCCAAAGTTTATTCATTACTAGTTCATACTAATTTGTTCTGTTGCCATTTTTTTAGCTTAAATTAGCTCTTCTATCTCCCTCTCATTTACTTCCTGATGGTTTTACAGACTGTTTTCTGTTTTTTTCTTCCTGAATTAAATGAGCCAAGATTTTTTTAAGTGTCTTTTCAAAACATAAGCTCTCCATTCAGTTGACCATTTCTAGCAGGATTTCTCTGCACACAATCCAATATGATTTAATCTCTCTTGAAATGAATAAATGAAATTCTCTATGGTGTATATGAAGGCTCACGAATGCCTTAAACAATGGTAATGAATGCAAGATCAAAGCAGACCAGCCTCAAGAGGCTTTTCAAGGTGCTTAATTTGGTAGACTGAGTAGAAATATCACTATCTAATCATAGCAGAAGACATTCATGGTCTTTCTTGAATCAAATATTTTGGATGAACTTGCAGTGTACAATTAAAAAAAAATCTATTTTGACACTAGTAATTTCTCTACCAAAAACTTTCAGGTAACAAGATTAATGTAAGCTTCAAAAAACAATCTTTATGTCTAGACTTTAAGTTACAACACTGTTTGGACCAATGAAGGAAGAAGAAATTGAGGACTGGTAGATGAACATTTTTTTTTGTGTGAGAAAACATTTGTGTATGAAGCAGTATTTTGCCTTGCTCTTCACTATGTGAACTAAAGAGAATTCACATGGGACCTGTAGATTGGTGTCAGTCCACAAACATAAAGAATTAGTAAATGTAAGTATACCTACATGATTATGAATCATTTAAGTCAAACCTTTTTTTTCCCCCCAGATAGGTCTATTTATGGATCTTAAGGCTGTGGCGATCACTTTACTCTGGGTTTCTTTTCAGAGTCCACCATAAAAGCAAAACTATACTTTGCTTACTAAAGACTCTTCCATAGTCTGCTCCTGTTAGTTTGGGGTTTCCTGAAAAGCTCCTGAAACAAACCTGAAAAGTTAAATAATCCTAAAAAAAAAAAAAAAGATGCAGAAAAAATAATTTAATATTGTGGAATTAAAATACTGGAGCCCAGAAAAAAAAAAAAACAACCAAAAAAAGACACACCAGGAAAGCAGCAGTTAAAATTTTGGAGAAATACTCCAAAGCATCAACCAAATGATGAACCCCCCCATTTTCTCTATTGAGTAGCCGCAATCACCTGGGTTGACATTCAAGTAACAATAAGAGAATGGCATTAAGAATAAATAGTCGATCATAAAAATACTAGGAAATGCCCAAGACGGCACTCAGTAGAAATCAAATTTATCCTAGGCCTCATACTTAGAAAAATCACATTGATCTAGTAGAAATAACAAATAAAATAAAAAACCCACCAGAGAGAATTTAATCTCAAATACTTGAAGTTCTGAAAATGTAAATGACTGAAAACTTCCTTGTGAGGGAAATTCTTAAACAACATGAATAAGAAGAGCTGTTACAATCTCACTCACTGTAATGTACAGTTTAAGGGTCTAGCTGATGCCATGTCAGCATTTCAGTTTTGGTCAGGAGATGTTTTATTTGAAGCTGCTGTTTATTTGTAAAAGTTCTGATTAGCCAAATATGATCACTCTGATATGGAAACTGGGTTATTTTGAACTTGACTTTTCCTATAGAAATCCTCTTGATATTAACAGAAACTTGGGTCAAAGCTCCAAACATAGAGTAAACGTAATTGCATGCAATTCTCACGATTTGCCACACCTATTGCTGTACCATTACAAAATACCATTATCCCAAATATATTTCTGCAATTTTCTCTGTGCTCTTTCAGCGTTACTAATTCATGATTTTCAGTATGGCTTGTTGTAGTAATATTGACAAGTGGTATATAACCACTCAATCAAGCATATCAAGTCCTTTAATTTGGTCTAATTCAGGCATCAATGAAAGGTGTGAAGCTTTTACATTTGCTCTACTGAAACTAATGTCCATCACACAGCAAATTGATTTTCAGTTTCAATACAAATCAAAATTTGATCACATGAAAAAGTGTTGTCAAGCATGCTAAATTGGTAATGAATGAACAAAGCAAAGTGACTATTGAATATCTACCTGACATTTTCCTTTTCTCTGGTGTATAATTTCTAGCGATTCAAAGTAATTTTCTAAAAGATGAAACACCTCAGTCATTTTTTGCATGTCTACTTTGTTTAATATCCCAGGACTATTTTTTGGGTTTATTTTGTGTTATGGTACTTCTCATAAGCAAAGTAAATGAATTTTTTGGTATAAATGTCTTTGGCAAATAGCTAAACACTAGAGAGAAAATGGAAAGTGTAAGTGGAGGAGATAATGTATGACCACAAAACTCTGTGTCCCAAATGTGACTTCAGCTTCCATTTTCCCAGAGGTACATAGATGGATTGCACAGAAATGACTGATAACAGTTTTGAAAGACAAGACAGCATGACGGTTATATCTATGTCTATAATTAATTTCTTTGAAGAAGCTGTAATTCCCCTAATAACACTGATTAAGAGGCATGTCTGCTTTTGTTGTCTTTATATTGTTAGTGATATAAGTAATCTTAAACAGTTCTACAATAATTACACATAAAGAAAGAAAAATGTCTGGTCTTGCTTTTTGTTAACGCTTTTCTTTATCTGAAATTCTAGAAGCGGTACAAATAGAATAGGGTTAATCAGTTAATCCTTGATATCATATCTCTAACATCTTCAACACATTCATCCTTTGGGCATATTCTCTATGTCTTGATCTATGCCTGGAGATCTACATTTGTTCTAACAGGCTTAAGAGCAAGCTGCTAATACCACAGAAGTACTTGTTTTTTAATGCTATAAAACAATTAATTGCAACAAAGAATCTGCAATGTCTCCAGAGCACTGCCCATTTATGCAGAAACAAAATTATTAATTTAAGTTCATTTTATTTAATTAAGGCTACCCTTTCCCTGATTTTCTTAGGAAATCTGTACGCTGAATCAGTCTCTTCATGGCTTTCATGGGTTTTGGCCATACAGCACTATCTATTTGTAAATGCAACTCCCCGTTGATTTCTAGGAAAGACAACTTGGGGACAGTATGCATTGCCTAACAAGTGGTAGAACCCGTAACAGATTCACCAGATGCAGGATAGCCATTTTACTTTATGTGATATGAATAAGACATCAGTATTTAGCAGAGTTGCATCAAGATAAAGCATATATAAGATCTGATCCTGGTCCCTGTATGAGTTGTATTTATGGTGTTCATCCCCTTGACATCTACAAATCTAGTTGATTTTCAGATGACAAGATTTCTATCATATTAATAGAAGTTACATGATTTAACTGCCATCAAACATAGATCTATATTCATATGCTGATTAATTTACAACTCAGCTTACATCTCCAATTCAGCTAGTCCTGTCTCTGAGAGTTAGATAAAGTGCCTTTGACTTCTCTTGAAATGTTTTCTTCTCATTTAAAAGGTGACTTTAGATATCCTAGACTAAATCACACCAGAACTGGAACAGGGTTTAGCCATCCTCCAGCCCTCTTTCTTGCCTCCATTCTTAGTTGTAGTATAGTTGAGAAGCACCTGAAATTCCACACATATCTGCTGAAAATGTTATGAAGGATGCCTTTACCCATGTTACTCAACAAGGTGTTTGCTCCTAAGGTATGTGGAAAAGCTAGCTTTCAATACATCCCAAGACAAAGACCTAGACCTCATTTCTCTCAGTTCTTGCATACATGATGCAAAACCTAAAGTTTTAAATGTAGGGTGGACAGAGCAGTCCTTACTGCTTGACTGGAAACAAAGGCAAAAGAAGGCTTCACCTTGTCTTTGAAGGTGTAGCTGGAGGTGTTTGCTTTGGAGAAAGGATTCTGAATCAGGCATATAAGTGAATGAAGATACTGGGCTCACATACTTGTGAAGATATATGGTAGTTGAGATGCACCTATGATTTCCAGTTAGCTGACTGGAAGTGGTCTACCACTCAATGTGCAAACAAGTTTTGGATTCCCCTCTAGGAACTGAACACATACAAAGGTATCCGTGTGAAGTCTTTCCCAAGAAAGCAGGAATTTTCCACCTCTGGCTCTCTGAGACACCCAACTATCAGCCAAATCTAAGCCAGAAGCTCTGTAGACCCCATAGGAAAGAACATGGCTTGAGTCAGTTCAACCCTATCTGACTTGGTACGCCTGAGCCTTTGGTGGGATCTAGTCTTTAGCCTGTACGAAGGTGAAATCTACTTGTCCTGATAGAATTTTTCTGTAACAGAGTAGATATTGTGGATGTTTCCTTGCGGAGGTCATGTACACACAGAGTTGGGTCAAGGTGGAAGCAGGGTCAAGGTGGAAGCAAACCCAACATAACCTGAGCTGCCCTACAGGAGGCAACAAACTGGCTATAGCTCCAGTGCCAATATCAAAGCCCTGGGAAGCACAAAATGCTGCTGGTGCTTCTCCCAGTGAGGGCACTGTCTCCAGGGAGACTTAAGGAAGAAACAGTCTTTCCCACAGGAGTAGCCATTGCTCCTTTTTCTCATGCTGCTGTAAATAGAAGTGCTAAGTCCCGTCTCCAGCCCTTTTACATCTCCATTTTCCTGTGGCAGGAATTGCCTGGCTTTGGGTTAATTTCAACCTCTTCCTGTAGTGGCGTCATATTCAGTTTTTTTCAGATTTATTTCTAAGTTCTCATGCTGAGTTTGAAGGCTTACAATCATTTATGAATAAAAATAAAATCAGTAAATATAGTTTAGTTTTGATCCAAAATCCAGTCATGGTCTCCACATTTTAGAATCTCATTACTATGGACTAGTTGTCTATTCTGATATCACTTTATTTACTTGAACTGGAAAGGGCAAGAATGATGTCTACTTGTCATATCTAAACAGGAGGAAGCTGTACGGGTTTTGGTACACTTCCTAACTCTAAAGTTAGTGGGAAGATACCGGCTGGTTTATTATAAACTTTGACAAAGAGCTTGTCTCCATCTATGTTCAAATTGTTTAAGACCAATATCTGCGTTAATTCCATGGATAAGTGTTCTGTGTATATTTTTGCATGCAGAATTAATATGTGAACTTTTAACTTCCTTGATCCCTAATGTAACAATATGTGAAATGGAATCAATTTTTCATTTTAAGTGGATCCTGTAAAGTTTATTTAATTCATCAAGGCCTCTACAATCCTCAGGGAAAGAAAGAGAATAAAAAGAGATAAAAAGATAAAAAGAGAAAAAAAAAAGCAATTTTTTTTAACTGAGTAAAAGAAGTAGAAAACAATATTATTACTTGAATGGTTGAAGAGAAAAAATGAAAATATTGGAAAGAAGGCTCTTGAAACGGTTGAAAGTTTGTCAGACAAGATCATCATTTAGAGTTTTACAAGGGTGGGTTCTTATGGGACTGTAAATATAGAAATCACAGTCTACATCAGCAGAAAAATAAATTCAGGAATAAACCCAACATTATTAGTGGTGCTTGGGAATTCTGGAGTGAATGTTGCTTGAAACCACTCTTAGAAGATGGAATGGAAAGTAATGTGGACAGAAAGAACAGCAAAATGGTTATGGCATGGCCTCCTGAGCAAAAGACTGACAGGATACTTTATATACTGTAGGCAAAAGCATAGACCCCTGAAAGCAAAATTCTCTTGAGTCTAGTAACATCAGTGGCGTAAATTTAACACAACATCTGTAGCAGTTAGGTAGATGACTAGTATGACTTTATTGACAGAGCCTGGAAGATTTCATGCATTCCTATAGGTGAGAAATACTTGCTAGCAGCAATGAATTTTTCCTTGTTCCACTCCTTTTAAAATAACATTACTTGAGCCATTTCCCTGGTTCTGCTAATATTCTGCAATACTCTGCACTGCTCTTTATCTGCTTCAAACAAACAAAACTAGTAATTTTTCTCCCACTTCTATTTAAAGCTATTTTGGTGAGGTCTTTCAGAGTTGTATGATTCTAGAATAGGTCTCATCAACAATGATCAGTCTGAGGTTTTAAAAATACTAAATAAAGTAGGCCAAAGTGTGCTCCCAATTTATATACTGGATAGTTAGCACAGCATAGTGGAGGGAGATAAATTAAATACTGTTGACTGATGTGAAAGTAAAGAGGCAATCTACCATACACAGATACTAACGTTTAGTCCTGAAAAGGCAATACTGTCCCACTTCATCTTCTGACACTGTATTTGTTTGCATTCCTTGACAAAGATCACCACTGAAGCAGGCACTGATAGCATGATGGACCGAAATGAGAATTGTGAACTGGATTACAAACTGTTTCATGGAGGGTTGGTGACTGTAACAATATCAAGCTGAAGTGGTGGACACTAATCCCCTCAGCAGTTTTTCCCTGAAAATCCAGGCCTGTGACGTAGTTGACATGGGCCATGGTGACAAACCTCTGGCTAAATCACATTAATTTCTTTCTAAGGAAAATATAGTTTGTATGGGAGACAGGGAAAGGGGAAATTGATGCCTCCCATGTCCTGTTTTGTAAAGTCAGGGAAAGTTTCTGGGTCCAGCAGCTTGGATGAGCCTGATAGCTATGTCAGACATTGCAAAAGAGAGCAAAGGAGGTATTGAGAAGTTGGCTAACAGTGAGAAGGAGGAGATTTGTTCCTATAGCTGAAAGATCACCTCAATGACAGGTACAGAGGATCTCTGCCCAGCCTCAACTGTCTTATTTCTGTGCTGAAAGTAGAAGATACTCTTCACTGGTATGGTGATCCTCCATTTTTTGACAGAGATTCAAAAGCATTGAAAGTGCTCCTAGTGTGAGAACTCTGTGGCATTCGGCAGTGATCAGCACAGGCCCTTTCTCTAGGATAAGTAATCACATAGGAGAAGATGGGAACTATAATTTCAAATATGAGTGCTGATTGCTCAGTCATACCCACTGCAGTTGACCTTTAAGTACATCAACTAATTTGGGACCAAAAAGCAATATGTTTCTTTTAAAATTTGCCGTGCCTGATTATTATTATTATTACCCCAGATTGAACATTTCTCTCCCTGTGCAGCTGGAATTTTAATTGGCTGCTCTGTTTCTGTAACAGCTGCTAAGAAGCTTTGCTCTTCTCCTAACTGCTCTATTACTTCTACATATCACCAAATGCAGTTAAATTTTGTTGTGTCTGCATATTTATTTTTCCTCTCATTTCAGTTCATTTAGGTTCTTAAGAAATGGATGGAGCCTTAATATGGTTTAAAAGTGTTGGTGGCTTTCTCAGATTGACAAGCTGGCATGTTGAAGCTTTGTTTGCAGATGACGCCTAAATGCAGTGAAGACATGCCAACATTCATTCCTTGGCATGTTGAGGCTTGCTCAATTTGTGCACAGAAAGCAAGTTGCCTTGTACGTGTATTTTGTGATACTGTAGGGAAAGCTGGATCTAACAGATGAGGAAGATGACCTATTGATGTTTCACCACTGTAAGCCGTAAATGTCTTTCAGAGGCACCACCTGCACGTTTCCTCATGTTGAGCATTATGTCCCCTTGCCCAAAACAGAATAGTTTCTCCTCTTGGAAGGCCAGCATCATGTCCTTTCCAGGCATCCCCTGCTCAAATTCAAATTCTGGGATCTAGTCCAGGGATTCGTGGTGCGATTTGGAGGCTGGCCAGCACACACGTTGTGCTGCACATTTCCTTATCTGAAGAGGCAGCTAGCAAATGTTGTTGTAAGAACAAGCCCCTTTTTTCTCCAGTCATTTGATTTTTTGAGTTGCACTGTTCCTGTGCCTCTAAAGCTGATTGGAATGCCTGAGAAAGGACTGTGAATAAGCCAATCAGCAATCTATGTCCTAAATATTGACTTTGGCTGCTAATAGGAGTATTTAGATACAGGAGCAAGTGCTTTTATTGGCTTCCAAAGGACGAGATTAGTACATTTACTAGTAAGACGGGGCTGACAATCTGCTTCACAGAAAAAATACGTCTGGGCTGACCTCATGTGTATTGGCCCTCTAGGAAAACAAATAGTCAAGGCCAATGAAATGAAAAGGATGATCAATATGGATATTCACTTGCTGTTTACAAGTAACTATATATGCTCAAAAATAAGGGCCTGCATGTAGCCTGTGATACCTGATTGGGAACAGTAGGTTAGCACTTAATTTGCTGGTAGTTTAAGAATGGTAAACCTTAATGGCTTTTCTGTAGACTCTAACAGCAAACTGTCTTAAAACAGAAACATAATTTATCCACCATCACATATGGGTTACTGGTCTTCTTTTACAACAAAAACCTGTTGCGCTACCTATTTATTTTCTCTCTCCTTCTATATGTTAATACCTAATAATTTTCCATTTCCTTATTATTTGTTTTATGCAGCCATTCCTTGTTTTAGAGAAGACTTTGGGGCTCAGTAGCTCAAAAGTGAGAAGTAATTTTGCCTGCCTGGTATTGTTTATTTAACCAGAGGTAACTTAATAACAGTTTTCAAGAACAAGTAAGTAGTTTGACAGGAAATCAAGGTCCTTTGACCACCTAAAGTTTGAACAGTCAAATCAGAACACTCAAAATCTCTAGCAATTTTTGAGACAATCATACCCCATTCTTGATTTTCTCACGTTTTTCCTTTTTCATTTCCTATTGCATCCCTCTGGTCTCCTCCCTTTCTTCCTTGTACTTCTTTTCGTGTCTTACAGGATTCCTTTCTAATTCTTATATCTTTCTTTGCACAGTATTTATTTACATACTATTAGGAAGCCTGCTAATGATTTTTCAGACATCTGATTAATGATCTCAAAACTGTGCTGGCTGTTGCCAGTAATACTATTTTGAAAAGGTTAATGACAAAGTGTCACCACCATCTATGCTAAGTATGCTGGTGAAGCCTGAACCCACTCCAGGTTCGCTGCAGGTAATCCCAGGTACCCCAGTCCCTGGGAAAAACAGGGTCTGGCCAGGAACTTAGAACAAGGAAACTCGTAGCAGTGTTTATACTATACTGCTCAGGAAGTGATGCATAGAAGAGGTAGATATGTGGTGTGAGTAAGCAATGTGCTTGGAAGTAATCCTGAAGTGGTCAGGCAGTTAGACCAGATGATTGTTGTAGGTCCCTTCCAAATGAAAATTATTCTATTCTATTCTATTCTATTCTATTCTATTCTATTCCATTCCATTCCATTCCATTCCATTCCATTCCATTCCATTCAAAGCTCTGAGGTCAGGTGGTTGCTCAGGCCAAAAGACTCTTCAGTTGTTTTGTAAGAGCAACTTTTGTAGAAGCTGGACCTGTAATCCCAGAAGTTAATCGAGAGGATCAGATCTTACTCTCTGTGCAGCAAAGCCATCCAATGGGGCACTGGAGCTGCGCTCCTTCCTTCTCAAGCTGCCTCACACCAACTCTTAGAAGCACATCTGAGAGTGAAAACATGTTATCAGGGCAAAGGAAGCAAGTTGCTGAATATCCTGACAATCAAATGTGAATGTCAGAATACTATACTATGTCTTCTCCCAGCTTCCTAAGCACCTGTTCTGTTTACAGTACTTACACCTTTAAAATTCAAGCATGCATGTGAGCCCCCTGCTAGGAATCCACTTTGTGTGCAGAAGAGTGTAGATTAGTAAGAGTAGCCAGTGCTTATTGGTGATGCAGAAGCTTTTGTAGATCTTGGCCTGCATCACTGAACAAATGTAAGAGAAACATACTTGTGTAAAATTGAAGTGTAGGGCTTTTCTGAAATTTCAGTTATACACAATAAACTGGGAATCCTGGGATCTTGTAGTAACTATAGCATCAGGCCGCAAGAAATAGCAGAAGTCATGTATGCTTGAAAAACAGGCTAGGAAAATACTGATTTTAATAGCATATTTAATCATTTCCATACCAGATGTAAATGTGGTATCAATAACATGTTCTGATATTTAACTATGTGCTTACTGGGAAGAAAAGCAAATCAGAGAAAAAATTTTCATCTGTGACAGAAAGACTTTATTTTTCTAAAATTGGTTCAGGTAACTGAGCACACAGTAAGGATTATCTGGCTGGATACTGAAGAATCAACTACGTTGTTCTGTGAAAACAGAAATTTGCTGAGAATTAATTAGGTAAATGGAAGTTAAAACCTTATTATACATAAAAAGACAAAATCCTTATTTGAATGCAAATACATTTTCCTATGCAAGTAATGCATGAGGATATGATTTTGTATTCTTTGAATACATGAGAGACAGATTACTTCCTGAATATGTCATATATAAAGAATAAAAGAACCTAAAAAAGTCTGAAAGAGAAACCAGGAAATGTACGAACAGAGTCTCAAGTTAACTGGGCCAATTGACAGATTCTCACTGAAACTAAAATGTCACACTTCAAAACTTTAGCAGTTATACCTCTCGTAATGACTCCACCTGAACAGGGGATGAAGGTGGGGTGCAGAGAGGAAGGGCAAGAAAGGCCATTGAGGATGAAGTGCTTTGGACAGTTACAATGTTGTGACACAGCAGCATCTATCTGCAGTTCCTTATGAGACCATTTTCCTGAACAGGGCCCACAGGTAACAACGTGTGTGGGTCTCTTCCAAACTCTGCTTTGAAAAGAGATTTAACCTGCACGTTCAAAAGGTGGCACCCATGTCACCCCTACATGTATGAATCTCAGAAGGATTTCTGCTTCTTCTTGTGGAGATACACACTCCAGGTGTGGCCTCACCAGTGCTGAGTACAGGGGAGCATCCCCTCCCTTGACCTGCTGGCAATTCTTTGCCTAGTGCAGCCCTGGACACCATTTGCCTTCTTTGCCACAAGGTTCCATCAGTGACTTATGTTTAACTTTGTGTCCACCAGGTCCTTTTCTGCCAAACTGCTTTTCAGCTGGGTGGCCCCCCGCATGTACTGGTGCCTGGGACTATTCCTCTCCAGGTGCAGGACATTGCACTTCCCCTTCATGAGGCTCCTGTTAGCCCATTTCTCCAGCCAGTCAAGGTCCCTCTGGATGGCACCATGACCCTCTGTCAAACCAACCACTCCTCACAGTTTTGTGTCATCTGCAAATTTGCGGACGCTACACTCTGCCCTGTCATCCAGATCACTAATGAAGGTGTTAAACAAGACCAGTGCTGGTATTGACCCCTGGGGTACACTGGTAGTTACTGGCCTCCAACTACACTTCATGCTCTCTGGGCCTGTCCATTCAGACAGTTTTCAATCTATCTCTCTGTTTATCCAGCTCATATATCAACAGCTTGTCTATGATGATCTTATGTGAGACAGTGTCAGAGGCACTAATACCATAAATGCTGGAACAACAGCATAATTTATCCATGCTTAGCCCATTAGGGACTTTTTGGTTTCGCATTGGATAAAAGGAGCATTGATACTTGCATTAAGTATTACTTGAAAAGAAAGATAGTGAATTATCTCTCTAACTTCCCAGAGTACTGGAGAGCCAGTGATGGAAGTTCCCTAGATTTCTCTGTTTCGTGAGTGGTTCCTATAAATTGTAAAGCCCTCAAAGCAGGGTTTTGGACTAGCTGTATAACTACTTTGATACCATGCAGTTGGCACATTAAAAAAAATGTAAAGCTAAGGAAATGTAAAATATGCAGATCTGATTGTCTTTTCTGAACTCATGGGAGATCTTGGCAGAAAATGCAGATCTTACCTACCAGCAGTTTCTATTTCTCCCAATAAACCTTGTTACATATCTTCCTCAAAACAATTGACACTTACTATTTTGGAGAAACAGTAAATAAAACCCATGGTCTTTCATCTATTCGGTGACACTGAAAGGTTCTTTCCAGATGAAAGCATGAAACATAGCTCTACTACCATTTCCTTCAGCACAGAATAACAGAAAACAATATCTTTGCTTTGCTAGCAATATTTTTTCTACTTTGGCATAGATAGAATATATAGATCTTGCTACTCTCTTTTGCAAAAAGACATGGACTTAATTTCGCTTGAAAAAAGGAGAAAGTCGATGTTAAAATGTTGACATTTCAGAGCTCTGTTTCAAAAGATTTGAAATTAACATTATTTACTGTGGGTTTTTTCTGGAATTTTATTTAAAAATAGAAGAAAATTGTTTAAAAATAGCAATCATACTGCTATTATATTGAAGATCCAGTTCTTGATAAACACCAAACTACAAGATTTTTTATTATTAATAGGATTTTAAAGTAACTTTTACAAAAAAATAAGTAAGAGCACAAATCTTCGTAATGTGTTTCAATATTTCATGGATACCTATTGTAGCTTTAAGGTAAAATTCTATTAAAATTCCATGCAATTCACAAAGGTGCAGTTTCCCATGAATGCATATTTTAAAAATGTAGAAACAGAGTCACATATAACTGCAAAAAACTCTGCAGAGCTGAAGAAAAGCACTTACGTCTTTTTCCTCTGGATACAAGAATTTGAAGCATACAAGGAAGTTGCCACCAGGGAGGAGCATTGAAAGGACACTAGATGCATCAGATGTGGTGTATTCCCACTGCGGGTGACACTGCCTCTCGCCTGCAGAGGGACTGGCTTTCCAGGCAATGCAGCATGGAGGTGTCATCTCACTGCATGTCATTTAAGGCAGCTGGACTTGCTGTGCACATGGAAATCACTAGCAAAATTGCAGGGTCAAACAAACGATGTAAGTGGGAGGCGTATACTTTAAGACAGTACTTTAAGATCCACTTGAACTGAAGCATTAGCACGGTTTTGTTATTCTCCCTCACGTAAAACATGCCTCCAGCTGAGAAGAATTCCCAACAAATTGGCAGACAAGAAAACAAATTAATTTCTGAAATAAAATGTGGATACAGCAGGCTCATCGCTCAGATTATCCCTCCAGTGTCTAAATCTGAATTGTAAAACTGAATTATGAGTCCAGCTTGAGCTTGTACAAAAGAAAACAAAACAAGCTGTAAGAAAGAAAATCTTAATTGTATTTGTAAAAGCCTAAGGAAGAACCTATTAGCCACTTTCTAAGACCCAGTGCTTCACCTGATTCTGGTTTACTGCATATTCAAAACATCTCAAGACTGTTCTAGGGACAACTTTGCCTCAGCTTGAAGAATGTGTCTCTACTGGGTAACATTTAGCATCAAAAAATAGTCCCAATACTTCCTTGCAAGCTGGAGAGCAGAGAGGCAAAGCGATCCCTGAGACTTTTACATGACGTTTTTCCCCCTTACAAGGAAGAGAGTCTCCAAACTGCAAGTGTTTCCATTGAAACTGCTGCTCTTTTTCTTTTACTTTGCTGCTCTTTTACAATTTTCTTGGGGAGAAGCAAATTGTCTTTCTCAAGGAAAATGCAGGCAGCGTTAGCAACACAGCTTTCATAAAAGCAGCAGATGGATAGTGCAACACTCCATTTGCTTTCCAATGGAAGCAAATCCAGATTAATGTGTCCACCTGTGTGGACAGGTTTTCTAGAAAGAACATAAACATTTTCTGGTACAGCACGGATGTAGGCAATCCACTTTAGTTCTCAGGTCTTTTCTCTGTCCAAAAAGAGCGTCAAATACAAATAATGAAAGTCATACATGCCCAACATGGAGGCTATAAATATATTAGTAAAATAAATACCATCTTTGGAACTGGTGCCAACTGACATTTATGACCATATTAATTGTCCATGCTATTAAATTGTTTTTACCCATGAAACTATTTTAAACCTCTGGAATACAGTCAATGTAGTATTACCTGCCTTTTGGAAATAGGGTCTGGTGCCGTCAACTACTGAACAGTTCTCAAGGGTGTTCTCAACAGTGTTGGTCAGTCTGGCCTAGAGCATGCCAGGATCCATCTGGACAGTTCAGCAGTAATATATAAATAACTATATTCCATTGGCTGAGCATGTTCCCTGGCATTGTTCAGTTTATCAGGACAGACATAGCTTGGGAGTCTAACCTGAAATGAAGAAAGAAATATTAAGATAAACTGAAAGTTTTGATAATGGATTTGTATATCTCATAACAAGTCCTTATTCTGGATGGGTGGTTAGCTTGGAGAAGATAAATGCAAGTCCTGTGAAAGGTGTGATTTCTGAAACAGAATTCAGTGTTAATGAAATGAAAAAGGAATCATTCATCCTATTACACACACACACACACACACACACACACACAAAAAGCCCAAGATTTTTAGAAATTTTGCCATTTAAATTTTGTTTCTATTGTGGAGGCAAAGAGTAAGAATTTACTTTAAAAAAGCACTAAAAAAATTTTACTTACTGCTTCTGTGAAATGTGACACCTTGTCATCCAGAATGTGAAACTCTTGATTTCCTTAAGTTACGCAATGTTGCTCTGTTAATTCTCCCAAATGCTTTCTTCTGTTGTGGTTAATATAAGCTCCAACAGTCTATAAAACAAATAGCTGAAGGTCAGATGCTAAAACATTTATCATAATTAAAATCTGCACACTCTTGGTCTTTCTTTATGAAATATAGCCTGTGTTCCTAGATTATCTGTTGTTTCTGTTGTTGTTGCTTTCTCTTTCATTATCTGTTAGCTGAAGTCATTATCTGTAATTTAAGAGCAATTAATTTTTATTAAAGTATAATTACGGAAATAATTTTCTTCCTTCTAATGCAATCTTTGTTAAACTAAACCCAATAAAGAAATACATACAAAATAAACAAACTAATGAAAAATAATATTTGTTTTACCAAACATGATAGCACCCAAAGACAAGAACAGAGACACTTGCTGCCACTACTAAGTTGTATACCTGCACCCCCGCTGATAAAGAGAAACATCTCACTTTCTATTTGCTTTCTTTCTTAAAAAAATCATAAAATCCCTTCTTTGATCTTGGAATGCTTCCCTCTGAGCTGGGATTGATCTTTAAGAAGCACTGATTTTAACTCTTTGCCACCTTGTGCCTACACATGGGCTGAAGAAAGGGACTGGGCAGGCCATTTATTGCACTTGGGTAGATATCTCTTAGCTTGGGGGTTGTGTTTTCAGGATCAAAGCAAACCACCACAAAAGCTTACCTTTGCTCTATCTCCTTCTGCTTTTCTTGCATTGCTATACCAGTGATCACAGTTTCCAAAACAGGAACACACTGCTGGAAAAGGATCTCGTATGTTACTGAATCCAGTTTCTGCTATTGTAGCCGACCACATCCTAGAATATCCTTCATAGATTTAACAACTTCTGTTCTTAAACTACTTAGACTGTCCCTGTTACTTGCATTGGAACTGCATTCCTCTGACTGATAGTCTAAATTTTCTTTCTTTTTCTGCCCTGCATCCACTCATGGCCGATTTATACCCAATTGCTTTTGGGCCACCTGTGGCCTTTAGCTTCTGTAATTCTTCCTTCTCCTAGTTGTTTTCCTTTTCTGAGCTTCTATCTTCAGCGGAAACATCAAATAATTTTTAGTGAGCTTTTCAAGTCTTGGTTAAATAATGCCACAGCTGTAGAGTTGGTACTTTGAGGAGGATGTTGAACTAGGTGACATCCAGGGGTTCAATTCCAATCCACATTTCTGTGATTTTTGCCTAGGAAAAAAAGGTTAAATTTATGTCATGCTTGGGAATATGTTATTTTCTATCTCACTTGCCAACATTCAATGAAAGGCTGCATCTACACTGGAAAAAAGGACAAATTTCTTTTAGGTTTAGCTATTATAGATTAATTGTACAAATCCTTTATTTGACTTCTTACTAATCAATAAAGGGTACAGAAGCTAACAACAGTTCTAAATTAAATAAAGTTTCTTCTTTAAGCATCTATGAAAACCAGAATGATGTGTTGATTTCAAATATGTCATGAAAAAAATCCCAAACTTATTATTCCTGGATAAAAATAAAAAATAATTCTTTATTTTGAAAATTCAGTATATTTTAGCAATTTAACTAGTTGAAACTGTAGGTTAAAGATCAATACCAAACTCTTGCTATAAAGATAATTTCCTTGAAAAATGTTTTAAAGCTGGGCAAACACTTATACCAGTACCCTCCTTCCTCCTGAGTGAAGAAAAGCATGACACAGCTGGGTCACATGAGCCAGAAAAAATTTAAAGGTTGGTGGATTCCTGCTTTTATAAATGCCACTGGTGACACACATGCCCGACAGTGAAACTTACCTTTATAAACACTGGTGAAAAATGAACAAGTCTTGCCCAAATAGGTTCATTTAAACACCCAGGTCTCTGTATTATTCAGTTTTACAGAATCACAGAATCACAAAATCACTTGCTTTGGAAGAGACCTTCTAGATCATTGAGTCCAACCATGAACCTAACATTGCTAAACCACCCCTAAACCATGTCCCTCAGCACCATGTCTACCTGTCTTTTAAATACCTCCAGGGATGGTGATTCCACCACCTCCCTGGGCAGCCTGTTCCAATGCTTGATAACCCTTTCGGTAAAGAAGTTTTTCCTAATATCCAACCTAAACCTCCTCTGGCACAACTTGAGGCCATTTCCTCTTGTCCTACGGCTTGGTACTTGGGAGAAGAAATTGACCCCCACCTCGCTGTAACGTCCTTTCAGGTAGTTGTAGAGAGTGATAAGGTCTCCCCTGAACCTTCTTTTCTCCAGGCTAAGCAATCCCAACTCTCTCAGCCGCTCCTCATAAGACCTGTTCTCCAGAGCCCTCACCAGCTTCGTTGCCCTTCTCTGGACACGCTCCAGCACCTCACTGTCTCTCCAATACTGCGGTGCCCAAAACTGAACACAGCACTCAAGCTGCAGCCTCACCAGTGCTGAGTACAGGGGCACAATCACTTCCCTGCTCCTGCTGGCCACACTATTCCTGACACAGGCCAAGGTGCCATTGGCCTTCTTGGCCACCTGGGCACACTGCTAGCTCATATTCAGCCAACTGTTTACTAGGACACCCAGATCATTTTCTGCCAGGCAGCTTTCCAGCCGCTCCTCCCCAAACCTGTAACGTTGCCTGGAATTGTTGTGACCCAAGTGCAGGACCCAGCACTTGGCCTTTTAAACGTCACTGCACTGGCTTCTGCCCATTGATCCAGCCTGTCCAGGGCTCTCTGCAAAGCCTTCCTACTCTCAAGCAGGTCAACACTCCTGCTTAATTTAGTGTCATCTGCAAACTCACTGAGGGTGCACTCAATTACACTTTAGTTACTACATAGGTCTTTCTCAATATGCAAACAGCAAAGAAGAATATGTAATTGTTCCTCAGAACTTTCCTTTTCAGGATTTTTTCAAGAAGTATGTCTAAAGATTATAAATAAGTTATTAGCATATGTTAAACTCATGATTAAAGCGGAATTGTACCTTGGGTTTATAGAGTAATTTAAGAAATAGTTTGGAATTATGCTTGGAACAGATGTGCAATTGATTTTGCATGCTAGTAAATTTTTAGTAGCTTGCTACAGTTCAGAAGGAGTTGGAAGGTGGAGTTACTTTAATTTTCCTCCAGGAAACTTACCTTTTTCAGAACCCCAGGCAGAATCCTGTCGGCTGGATCCTACCAAGTCCATTGAGCAAGAGCTGCTGTGTTTGACACTGCTTGGCTCCTGCAGATACCATTTTGAAGCTAATAGGGGTATGATTAAGAGTTGTCATAAATTCTGTAGACCTGCTGCAGTGTAAGGTTTCCCTTGACCTTTTTGTCCACTATTTCTACTCATTTGCATTGTTTCTGTAGTCCTCATTCACATCTTCATTTTGATTTGCCTCTTTTTTTACTGAATGACATTTAATATAGCTTAGAATAGTCTGGGTAAAGTGGCAAAGAAACAGCAATTTCTGAAACATCAAAGTGTATTCCATGCTTCTCCAATGTAAATTCAGCAAAGTCTTTGTCATAATGCAATCCTCCCATTTTATAAATAGTTTTCTTTGAATCCTTTGTTATCTTTTAACATGCTTGCAGAATTCCTTCTTATCCAAGTAACTGTTTTCATCCAGATATAATTTGCTTTCCATCTCGTGCTTGCTTTTATTAGAACACTGTAACTGAATTTTGCTCCTCGGGCAATATGCTTAAAGTCTGCAGGATCACTCTTATGGATTTTTTGAAAATAGGTCTCTGTATTTTACTTTATATTGTTATTCAGAGTGTTTGTGAAACCCCTATACATCTTGTGTAAGATCCAGAACTTCGTATTTTCTGTTATGAAGGATGAACCTAGGATTTGGAGGGAAATGTAAACAAAACCTGAATGGTATTCTTGGCACAATTATAAACCTTGGTCTTGGAAAGCTTGTGAAACTACTCACGTGCTTGAAGTTAAATGTACACTTAGCTCTTTGCAAAGTCAGGGCTGAAATGAGTAATATACCACAATAGAAAACAACAAAATTATAAGAATCCTACAGATGTATCACATAATAATGGTACACAAAAAGGTAATAAAAGTAATTAATATCATCCATAATAAGAATCCTTGTACCTGAAATCAAATAAAGTGTCCTGAGGCTTTCGTATTAATCTATGTATGAAGAAGTTCTTATATAGTTCCATATTAAAAGCTTGTGTTTGCCTAGACAAACACATTCATCAGTCATCACTGTCTTTTTGAAAGAATGACTACTAGTTTGGAGAACAGCTAAGCTCCCACACATTTATGTAAGTTACACACATTATGTATTGTAAGTTTCATTTTTCAGGGCCTTGCTGAGAATGTATTGTGTCTCCTAAAAGACACTGTTTGACTTCCTTTTGCAAAACATAGTGACAGGCATTTCAAACATCTCCCAGAATGGTCAACGCTATTGTAATAATATATGAAATGACCCACATCACTATTGTTTGTGAAGGAAACAGAGATCCAGCAGCATTCAAGTTTAAACAGGCTCTTGCTATCAAACGTAAATGCAAATCCTGGGCTGCATCAAAAGAAGCATGGCCAGCAGGTTGAGGGAGGTGGTTCTGGCCCTCTCTCATCTGTTATGAGACCCCACCTGGAATACTGTGTCCAGCTCTGGAGCCCCCAACATAAGAAGGACACGGACCTGTTAGAGCAGGTCCAGAGGAGGGCCATGAAGATGATCAGAGATCTGGAGGACCTCTGCTATGAGGGGAGGCTGAAAGAGTTGGGGTTATTCAGTCTGGAGAAGAGAAGGGTCCAGTGACACCTTATAGCAGCCTTCTGGTATATGAAAGGGGCCTACAGGAAAGATGGAGAGGGACTTTGTACAAGGGCATGTAGTGATAGGATGAGGGGTAATGGTTTTAAGATGGAAGAGGGTAGATTTAAATTAGATATTAGGAAGAAATTCTTTACTGGTGTTAAGGCACTGGATCAGGTTGCCCAGGGAAGTTGTGGATGCCCCATCCCTGGAAGCGTTCAAGGCCAGGGTGAATGAGGCTTTGAGCAATTTGTTCTGCCCATGACAACAGGGTTTGGAACTAGATGATCTTTAAGATGCCTTCCAACCTAAACTATTCTGTGATGATTCTAGGTGGAACCCTCAAAAAGGAAGCTTTCTGGGTCATTTTGCCTATTGCTTTGTGTATCTAATAACTTCAGAAAATAGTGTTCAGCCACACCATAATTTCAGTTTCTGTGTGCAGCTTTCTTTAATGTCGGTAGGAGGGAGCACAGCATGTGTCAGTGGAGCAACTCCCAGTGGTCCTGAAGATAGCTGGAATGCTGCCGTTAGTCTCAAGGGAAATCAGGATTTAGACCAAGGCACTTTAACAAAACCAATAAAACACCTCTGAAAATTATCTATATGCATTGACATATTCTGCATTTTTTAAGGACACAAATATTTGGTCATGAAAGGAACCAAAAAGTTGTCAACATACATGTCTCTAGAGACTTTCCAACTATTTTTTATGTGTTAAATCACCACTAGATTCAAATACACTAACCTTTTTTAAAGAGAACAGACTAAGCTTTAATCCTGCAATGTCCAGAACACAGAGTCTCTACTCTTGTTGGGGAAGGAACCCCCCCAGAGGCTGTTGTTCTGTCCCAACAGGTTGCCTGCAATAGACAGGGTTACCTGCACTTCAGGGGTGACTGGTAGCAGAAGATGGTGGGTGCTAAGCTTAGTTTAAGTGTAAGATAAAGCAAAAGAATTTTAAAATCCATCTACTTCACTGAATAGTGATGGTTGGTATGCGTTGGTATGATTTATTTGATTTCAATATCATTTCTTTAGATCTACACAAGCTCTAGTGAAAAACAAGTGCCTTTCTAGTATGGTCTGATATTATTAATTTAACTTCACGTTCTGACTGCAGGTTCAAGAAAATCCAATATTTATCCAATGCACTTTATCACTGGGTTGTATGTGATGTGAAAAGTCCCATGCAAAGGGAATGTGCTAGGAAGAAATGGCTTAGCAGGAGAGCTTAAGTAGTGCCTGAACCACTTATTAGCCTGGCTGACCTCATTACCCTTTCTAAGCAGAAGTGTTTTAATCCTTATTAATAAATGAAGGATTGAGACAGAAAAAGCAAAAATTTTCATCAAAGCTACTCAGTAATCTTTGGCAGAAGACTGGAACCCCAACTTTCAAAGGCTTAATTCTGTGGTAGTTTTTGTTCTAAGTGTTGTAGTTGTTGCTAGAGTGAAGCAGATCTCATGGACTTCAACTTTTTGTCAGAATGAACTACCCACTCTAGAAAGTCTGTGGTACAGCTTAGTTGTTGGACATCAACATTCTTTTCTTCCCTGTGTACTGGCTTTAATTTGACATCTCTGCTGCCGTTTTTTTCCATTCGCTCTACTCTCTGCTTATATACATTCTTTTAGCTTATTTTTCATTCTTTCCAGTCTCGGCTCCAATTTCACCTTATTTTTCATTATTAATTTTACTCTCCATCATCCTATCTGTTCCTGCAGGTGAAATGAATGAATACATAAAGTAAGAGCTCCATAGCACTCCATTCTGAACCAATAACATCTCAGTGACTTTTGAATTATCACAGGCAAAACGAAGACGCTTGTCCTTAGTTGTAATTCATTATTCTCACAGGCACTTGGTGCAAGATATTAAATGCGAGCATTTCAATGAATCAACTTGTTTCCCTTTTTTAAATGGTAAATCATTCCCAGAATAAGAAGGAAGGACTAATACCAGTCACTAATCAACTATCAGCTCATTGATGCTTTCATTGATGTGAATTAGTGTAATAAATCTGAAAAACAGCAGTCACTAAGTTTGAGGTAAACGTCAATACCATTGCTAAGTGTGAAACAGAAGCTGCAGAAAGCAGTACATGATAGTATTCAGCAATACAGAGATGTGTTGAAGAGCATGTTGTTTATTACACATGCATTTTATCACTTTATGCTGATAATAAATTGCGCATCAGAACCTTCCCCTTTAATACAGGTGTACAGAGAGTAATTCCCTTATGTATTTGCTGGAGAGCCTGAACTAACTAGTACACTTACTTCAGACCTGGCTTCCCCCATCAGAGAGGTAAGACAACAGGTCTCAGGGTAGACTTCTGACTCATTTCAGGTCTATATTCTAGTATTCTCCAAAGGCCATACCATGGATACTCCAGAAACTGAAATTTCTGTGTTTCTCAATGAAGTGCCGTGGAGGCACAGAGCTGCCTAGTTTTTAGAGTACTGAAGATCAAGCTGCTTAGATGATCTTATCAACTTCTAGGCAAAAAAGTAAGTCTCATTTGAAAGTATTCATTGTATTTGCAAATGAAGACTAAAAAAGGACAGTAACTTGTGGTGAATTCTTCATAGAAATATATATATGCATTAAAAAAAGACACCTGAAGTAGATTTCTGAGTGTACATATTTTAATACTAGTATTTATAGTTATATTAATACATTATGCAATATTTATAATATACAGATTGCTATGGAGACCAGCTCAGGGCAGGTAAGACTGCGCTG
>VZSF01011224.1:0-45458 GCA_013398295.1 Chionis minor
TGGGGAAGGGGCGAGGCTGCCCCCCGGCCCCGTCCTCCACCCCCGTCCCCCCTCTCTGCCGCCGCCCGGTGCGGGTTCGTGGGCGGCTGCGGTTTGTCACCCGCGCAGGGACTTCGTGGCACCCGGGGCAGGTGGTTCCGGCAGGGCGGGGCGTGCGCGGGAGGGCTAGGGGTGGTGGGGGAAGAGTGGCGGTCCCGAGCTGTGCTGAAGCGTCGGTGTGTGCGTGGTGTTTGGTGGGGGCTTTTGGGATTTGGTTGTTTGGGCTTTTCTTTAGTGTTGCTCATGCTTTATTACCTCTGGGGGCTTTGCGTTTTGGGGACGAGGTTTGCAGGTGGTAGCGGGGCTGGGAATGTTTATAAAGAGCTTGTGTAGCAGGTAGGCTGCTGCCTGCGCCGGGCTTTCCTTCGGCTCCCCGGGCTTTCCTTCGGCTCCCCGAGCGGAGCGGTTGGGAGGCTGGGGCAGCTCAAGTGGGTTGACTGGGTCTGTGGCCTGTCAGGCTGTGAATGTTGCTGAGGATGGAGATGACACAAGTTTCTCTGAGCAACCTCTTCTGGTGTCCCACCACCCTGACAGCTTTTTTTGGTATGCTCAGATGGAATTTCCTGTGTTTGGGTTAGTACCTGTTGCCTCCTGTCCTGTCACTGAGCACTGCTGAGGAAAGAGTTTGCTTCCTGCTTTATGTTCTCTGGTCAGATGTCTATATGCGTTGATGAGAGCCATCTCCTCTCCAGTCAAAACAGGCCCAGCTTTCTCAGTCTCTCATCATGTGAGAGATGCTTCAGAAGCTTCCTCATCCTTGTGGCCCTCCGCTGAATTTGCTCTATGTATTTCTTGGCCTGGAGAGCCCCAAACTGGACCTAGCGCTCCAAGCATGGCCTCGCCAGTGCTGGGTAGAGGGGAAGGATCACCTCCCTTGACCTGCTGGCCATGTTCTTCATAATGCTGTCTAGAAGATCATCTGTGTTTTCTTTTTAATTCAGGAACAGAAGCACAATGGCTTTGAGTCTGGTGGATGTGCCTTGCCAGTCTGAGGCGACGGGCTGATGTTTGAACACCAGCGGGTCTTTCTCTCTGCTGGTCATATCCCAAAATGGGGAGGTAAGAATCCCAAAGGAACCCTCAAATCAAATTGTGAGGCCTTTTGAGTGAAGGACAGGGAACCTAATCAGGAATTCAAAGGTGGGAATAGTGTCTTGACTCCACTCAAGCTGGAGCATGGGCAAAGCAAAGGTAGAGCAGAGCCAAGTGAGAAGCTTTATGAAGAATCCTTTTGTCCTTGGCTTGTTTCAGAATGCATTGTGCTTCTTTTCGGTAATAAAGTCAAATTTTTAATGCAGATTATCCTCACTGAATTTTAGGATCAGCATCTCATGTTTGCTTCCTGCTTCGTGGCACTTCAGCATCTCTCCGGTGGGATGCCCGCGTATTCTCAACACCACTTTGCGGCAGATCGTTGTGATCGGAATACTCGCTGCTGCTGTCTCTTTGCTTTACTACTCTCTGGTGGTCGTCCGCAATAAGTACGGGCGTGCATACAGGGACAAAAGATTCCACAGGTGAGAGCGGAAAAGGCTTTTGCGGGAAGGAATGAAATGTAGTTCTGGTGTGAAAGCGAAAACACTGAGGGGCTGTGTCTGTAAAATACACGAATGAGGAGGAAAAGCATGAGTAAAACTTCCTGCTTTTCTTTATGAAGCTTTCCTTATCTAAGTTGATTTTAGTTTATCGATAATTCAACTTTCTAATGTCTTATTTTGTGTATCTGTAGCGGCTCAATAAAACTATAGGTGCAAAAATATTGTGTAGTAAATGATTTTGGAAATTACTTTTGGTATTTATTCTGGGAATTTAATTCTTATGGATGGCACTTCACTTTTTTTTTCCTTCAGCAACAGTATAATAGTGAAAACGGTGTGATTCCTACGATGGGAACTGTTTTCCTGTTTTGAGTCTGATGTTGAGAACGGCTTCCATATGGAACTTAATTGCCGCATCATAATGCCTAGTTTTCTTCTAGATATCTTGCCAGAGTAACTGACACCGAAGCTACCGATACAAACAACCCCAATCTGAACTATGGAATCGTTGTGGACTGCGGCAGCAGCGGCTCTAGGATTTTTGTGTATTGTTGGCCAAGGCACAACGGTAATCCGCATGATCTGCTGGACATAAAGCAGATGAGGGACAAAAACAGAAAACCAGTCGTTATGAAAATTAAACCAGGTACTGGAAAGAAATTAATTTTAAATGTGATTTTTATTTTTTTTTTCCTAGCTAATTGCCTACCCTAACTTTGCTTTTTCAAACGCCCTATTTAAAGTGTCTGGGTGAAGGACACTTGCAAGTCGTCAGCATGGCAGTCCTCCAGATTTCTCTGGGTTTGCTTTGCAGAGAGCTTTGTTCAGCTTTAAAACTTGAAACGTGACACTGACCGGCAGGAGGGAGAGGTTTCTCTGTGGACTAAGTTGCCGGTTCAGTTGTCAGTTAAGCCGGTTCTGTTTATTTAGTGAATAAATAATTGGCTTTCCGTAAAGCCATTTGAACCAATTATATAAATAGGTAATATCCCTCACACAGGGTTTTGTTTAACGCTTGGAGGGTGATTAAGTGTTAGTTTCATTCTTGTTTTCTTATTTCTGTAGTTGATTTCCTGGGTTTGGCTTTGGGTAGTTTGTTTCTCCTCTGTGTGTCGGGTATTTCCTGGAAAATGGTGATAATCCAAGCTTGAGTTGCTTCACTCTTGTATTTTTCTGTTTCATTAGGCATTTCGGAGTTTGCCAGCTCTCCTGAAAAGGTCAGTGATTATATTTCCCCACTTCTGAGCTTTGCTGCTGAACATGTGCCACGTGCAAAACACAAAGAGACTCCTCTTTATATTCTGTGTACTGCAGGAATGAGGATTCTGCCGGAAAGGTTATTGGCTGTCTTATTTTTAGCTTTTAGAGTAGTGATCCTGGTGTGTCTGACTGCTTTTAACTGTTCAAAAATGTAATTTTGCAGCCAGCAGAAGGCAATACTTGAAGATCTGCTCACAGATATTCCTGTGCATTTTGATTTTCTGTTTTCGGACTCGCATGCGGAGGTTATTTCAGGGAAACAGGAAGGTGGGTGAACTTGGGCAAATAATCTTTGAAGCGTTTGTTACTTGCACAGCACAACTTGGATAATTGTTTTTTTGTTGCTTTTTAAAATTCTGGTTTGGTTGAGAGACCTTATTCCTCAGTAGCGACATATGGAGTGTCGAGATGATCATCTGCTGTGATCTTCTAACTTGTCTAAATGTTTTCTAATTAGCAGTGAAAATAACTTATCTGTGTTTAGCAGGAATTTTAGTCTAGTTTTCCCTGACTTTGGGGAGGGAGGGGTGAGGATAAGGCACGGCATTCTTGATGAAAGAAACTTTGCAGGGAAAAATAGTTTGTAAAGGAGAGATGTTTTGATGTCATTAGCCTGCTGCAGACATAAAATCAATTTAAAAGGTAATGTGCTTACTACTTCTGAAACTTACACATCAGGCTGTCTTTAATACGTTGAAATAGGATTTTTATCATAGCCTTGGGAGAGAAGGAAGAGAAGAACTTGTCGGGAATGTTTAACTTCAAAGTATTTTATGTAATAAAATACAAGTGGTGGTATATCTTTAACTTGTGCAAAAAATCCCTGTTTGTTTTTAAGATGATATGTACCCGATATTCCTGAAATATGTTTTCTTATGCACGTAGGAGTATATGCATGGATTGGCATCAACTTTGTCCTTGGAAGATTTGAACATACGGATGATGGTAAGTTTCTTAATTGTGATTTGGATTTTAGGAAGGACTTTGAGTACGTTCCTCTGCTTTGACTGTTGATGGTGTGATTTTTAGATAGAGAAGTTAGTGAATAGTCCATGTGCAGATGCTGATTTAATTTGTGTGAAATGTGAACGATCTGCACTGCTGCAAAAAAATAAGTTAACTAGAAGTAGCGTAGCGCCGCTTTCGGTCCACCCTAGTTGTATTTCTCAATGTTTTTCCCTTGTTTTATGCAGAGGATGAAGCGATTGTGGAGGTGCATGTCCCAGGCAGTGAAAACAAAGAGGCCATCTTCCGTAAGAGGACAGTGGGTATTCTTGACATGGGCGGAGTGTCGACTCAGATAGCGTACGAAGTCCCTAAAACTGTAAGCTTTGCCTCTTCGCAGCAGGTTATTATCTGTGCAACTTTCTTCTTTTCCTTTCGATTTATTTTAATGCATATTTGTTGTTTTTTGTTTTCTTTGTTTTGAGTCCTATCCTTCATTACATCCCATTGCAAAACCAAGGCAAGAGAAGATGGCAAATACAAGTCCTTCATCAGCTAAGCAATTCATTTGTATTTTCTTCATCCGGATGTTTATTTCAATTAGTATAATTTGCCACTAATTTTTAAGTTTTAAGTGGACACGCATCCTTTGTGTATGTGTGTGTGCATGCATGTGTGTACAGTTTTTCAACTTCTTATACTTAAGAGACTATATTCTGGATTTCTAGAAACCAGAAGTTGCATGGTGATTCTTCTGGTGTAAGATATGCCTTTTTCCCTTAAGTTGAGTTGGTAGAAATGGAATTAACAGAACAAGGGGGTAACAGTACAGTTGGTTTAAATATCACCTACGTCCTCAGCACAGTTCATCTCTTCTAGGAAGCAAATTTCTTTGTTACAAGTTTTAAATGGAAGATAAATTGCTCTAGCTTCAGTCCACTGAATTCTAGAGTAATTTCTGAATTTTTAATCTTGGATAACTTCCTGTTAACTTCACTGACAAATTATCTACATTAAAAATAGCATAAAAGCCCTAGGTTTTGACTCGATGCACTGTTATAATGTGGTATATATTTATTTTTTTTAAATCTTCCTGTGAAACGATGGGTTTTCATTATTAAAGGTTTTAATTGGTACATTGCCTTTCAGGCAGATGGTGTAATAAATCCTTCAGGCTGTTAAACAAAAGTATGGGGGTTTGGACTCAAGGCAGATTGCCCCAGTAATAATGATTTGGATATAGGAAGAGTTGCAGGCAATTGATATGTGGACTGTCGTGTGGCTCTGTCTGACCATAAGCTGATAGAAAATAGGTATTCCGGTCATGGAATCTCTCCAGATTCCCAGACAGAGGATGACAAGGGTCAAACAACGGACGTGTGATGCTTGCAGCCCTACTGCTGTTTTTCATTTACAATATCAGTTGGAAGGCACACAATGTTATGCTACATATCCGAGCACATTCTAGATGAAGTGTTGGGATGTCCACCAGGGAGTCCTGGTGGACAACAGGATGAACATGAGCCAGCAGTGTGCCCGGGTGGCCAAGAAGGCCAATGGCATCTTGGCCTGTACCAAGAATAGCGTGACCAGCAGGAGCAGGGAAGTGATTGTCCCCCTGTGCTCAGCACTGCTGAGGCCGCAGCTCGAGTGCTGGGTTCAGTTTTGGGCACCGCAGTATCGGAGAGACATTGAGGTGCTGGAGCGTGTCCAGAGAAGGGCAACGGAGCTGGGGAGGGGTCTGGAGAACAAGTCTTCTGAGGAGCGGCTGAGGGAGTTGGGATTGTTGAGGCTGGAGAAGAGAANAACCCAAGTGATTCTGTGGAACCTAACTGGCCATAAGTAGCATGAGGCCTCGGTCAGAAGTGGTAGCATTGAGATTAGTAGCCACAGCACATCCTTTTTCACAGGGAAAGATACTTTAGCATCCATAGTAGCAGTTCCTGGCCTTTACGACTTCTTGATTATCCATAGTGATAAAGCAGTTCTCTGCAATGGGTGTGTTCTGCTCTCCCTATGAAGTAGAAGAGAACGCGGACACGTGAAAAGCAAAATGGAGTGAGGTTTAAAGATGTCACGTCGAGGGCACCCACTTGCCCAAAGAACTCCTCTTTAGGTTTTGCATTGTATTGTTTATACCTAATCCTGGTGCTTGTGTTCCTACAGGAGGAAGTAGCCAAAAACTTACTTGCAGAATTCAACTTGGGCTGTGATGCTCATCAAACTGATCACGTGTATAGAGTCTATGTTGCGACGTTCCTTGGCTTTGGAGGAAATGCAGCGCGCCAGAGATACGAAGACAGTCTGTTTGCCAGTACAGTGCTTAAAAACAGGTAGGTGGTTGCAGTTGCTTGGGGATATATGGGTTCAGTGCATCACTAGGCTCAGTAATTCCTTAACCTGAATATATTTAGGCTGAATATTAGGAAAAACTTCTTTACGGAAAGGGTTCTCAAGCATTGGAACAGGCTGCCCAGGGAGGTGGTGGAATCGCCGTCCCTGGAGGTATTTAAAAGCCGGGCAGACGTGGTGCTGAGGGACATGGGTTAGGGGGGGTTTTGGCATAGGTTTATGGTTGGCCTCGATGATCTTGAAGGTCTCTTCCAACCCAAGTGATTCTATGATTTAGTAAAGTATCAGGATGTAGAACTTGATTTCTACAGCGGGCTGCGTGCAACGCTGCAGTTTCTTTAAATGAGGATGCTTTGTTTTGATGCTGTTGTATCTCAGACCTTAACATTTCTGAATATGCAGTTGTTGCTCTGCTTGCTCCTTTGTACAGACTGCTGGGCCAACAGACTGGCGTGACTTCTGATTCGCCCTACCTGGATCCCTGCCTGCCCCTGGATGCCCAGGATGAGATCCAGCAGAACGGACAGATAATGTATTTGCGGGGAACAGGAGACTTTAATCTGTGTCGTGAAATTATTCAACCGTTCATGAATAAGACCAATGAAACTCAGACATCTCTTAACGGTGTCTATCAGCCTGCTGTGCACTTCCAGAACAGCGAATTCTATGGTTTCTCCGAGTTCTACTACTGCACCGAGGATGTGTTACGTATGGGAGGAGATTACAATGCTGCTAAATTTACTAAAGCTGCAAAGGTAAAGTGATCTTGAGATTTAACTTTTTCTAATTCAAAACAACTACTCTCCAGAAGCATTTTGTTCTGAAAGTCTTGCGACAACAAGATCCAAAATTCTGGATCTTTAAAGATCCTTTAAAGATCCAAAATTCTTTGACCCTGCAATGAGCTACCACAGGGTGTCTCTTTTCCTCACCGAATTTTCTTTTTCAATTCTTGTTTTAAGGCACAATAGTGAACTTGACTCTAGAGGGAATGGGACTCATGGTAGTCAAGTTCCAGCAGAACTATTGATAATGGGGAAATCCATGCTGCTTCCACCCCTGCTTCTTTTTAGGAATGTCTTAGTAGTTAGAAGAATAATTCCTTTTCCTTGCCTTTTTTCTTTTTCTTTTGCCCTTTTGCATTATACATTTTTGTACCAGTTTCTTGGGTGTTGCTCCTAACGGGGGATCAATCTGTTGGGGACAGTTTAAAGTAAGGCCACACATAAAGTGGAGGAATATGACCTGCTTTGTCAATGCCTTAAAAATAGGTTGTCTGTTTTTCATCTCTGAGCACGGGACCAAAGAGTTTAAGTGCTGCTGAATACTAATTTAATCACAAATGCCAAATACGGATCAAAACGTTACGGAAAATCCCATGAAATTGGTGGTCTGACTTATTAGCAGTGCAAGGGAAACAGTTATACTGTTATTTTTGAGTTTTCTACTTTTGATATATACACAGCATCTTACCCAGTGGCTTTTTTTTTTTTCTTCCCAAGGCAGAAGCAATGTTGAAGTCTTTTTTCTTTTTTTTTTCTCCTCTTGAAGGATTATTGTGCCACTAAGTGGTCTGTCCTACGAGAACGTTTTGACCGTGGTCTTTACGCATCGCATGCTGATCTCCATAGATTGAAGTAAGTACTTGTGTTTGTACAGTAAATTCATTCCTGCGGGGTTGCCAGGGAGAGGTCATGTCCAAATGATCCACTTAATGAAATCCTTGGAAGTGTGAGTATAACCTTAAATATTGCATCAGCCATAAGAAAAGTGCTGATAATTAAGTGTCTAAATGTGCTCCCCAGCCCTCTGGGACTCTGTAAGTGCTGGCCTGACTTTATGCCGCTCTCTCTGTAGGTACCAGTGTTTCAAGTCTGCCTGGATGTATGAAGTATTTCACAGCGGTTTCTCTTTTCCTGTGAGTTACAGCAATTTGAAAACAGCTCTGCAGGTTTATGATAAAGAGGTGCAATGGACCTTGGGAGCCATTCTTTACCGAACACGGTTTTTACCTTTAAGGTACGAGTTGTTTTCTTGAACGTCTGGAAAGAGCATTTTGGGTGGAAGGTTTTTTTATGAAGGGAAGAAGTATGGCGATAGCAAAGCGGCTGACAGATAGGGGGGAGACAAGGTGTTGTTTCTAGTGCATTATATATAACCTAGTGCATTATATTATACATATTTTGGGTAGCTCAAGTAATTCTCTATAAAGACTCTTCTACTAAAATGGGCTCTGTTTCCTGTGCCAAGATAATTCAGCTCAGAGGCCAAATTTGGTTTGCAGCTTACGTCTGTTATCCCTCTGATTCTTTTCAGGGACATCCAGCAAGAAAACTTCCGTGGAAGTCACTCCCACTGGAGGAGCTTCTCCTTTGTTTACAATCACTATTTGTTTTTTGTCTGTTTTCTGATCGTGCTGCTCTCCATCCTGCTTTACCTGCTAAGGCTCAGACGGATCCACAGGCGAATGTTGCGTAACAGCTCATCCACTTCCCTATGGATCGAGGAAGGCCTCCCACCACAGAAGATCGCAGGACCCTTATGAGACGCTGTGACGGAGAGCTTTTATTGGACTTGCTACTCAAAAAGCCATTTTTGCCTCAGGGTTCCTCCTTTTTGTCTCTTTAAATCATTGAAGAAGCGGATTGCCTAGAGTGTGTAATCCAGCTAGGCTTTGGAAACACGGGAAAACGGGGTCGACTTGGCTTAGTCTTATTAGACAATATCTGCCAAAAATTACTTCTTTTTTTTTTAATATTGCACTTTTGTGTGTAATGGGACGAGCAAAGACTTGTCAGTAAATGAGCATCAGCTTAAGTTATGCGTGGTAAGAGAATGAGTGTGAATTCTCATCCCTGGGGTGAGATTGTGAAATCCTGGTGGCTAGGATGAATGAGGACTGTTTTTATTTTCTTTTCCAGATTCCGGGATTGATTATCACTTGAATTCTTAATTCTGAGTCTCCGCAGTCAAAGAAAAGGAAGTGCAGGGTTTTCAACAGCAGTAAGAAAACAACCTTTTAGGACAGCTTAATTTGATTTTATATTCTGGGATGAGTACCGCGATGGAGAAGAAAAATCTATTGCACCCAATGCTGTGCTTCCACAGAACTGCTTAAATCGGTTTTGCTTTTTTGTGACAGTTTCCCCTTTTGTGTTGGAAGCTATATCGTCATAGTGGCAAAAGTCACTACTTTTTAATCCTCTATTTCTGTTTCATAATCATTCAGCAATCTCCCTGAAACTCCAGTAAGGTGCAGAGAACTGGAATACGCCTCGGCTTTTGTTTCTGCTAGAGTAGACAGGCACAGTGTCTCTTCTTTGGTTTTGAGTACTCTGATTTGTTAATTTATATTTTATTTAAAACTGTTAATTTTACATGAAAGTACATTTGTCCATGATTAAAAGCGGGATTTATATGAACTTTTGGTGTACGGATATTTTATTGCACGGGTGTCACTTCTCACTGTTTGTATCCAACTGGCAAAACTGTCTTCTCTCCTGGTAGGTGTGAATATGTTGGAAAACTGGACGCTGTTTTCGGTATTGAAGAACTAGGCATGTTGATACCACTTTTGTCATACTTAAGGTGCAGTTTATTCATCTAAAAATCTAGATACTTGGAATTGTTTTACTCTCTCAGTTTTGATATGTTTGCTTTCGCCTTTGGCTGTGGAGGGAATTCGGGCTGAACTGCAGCTAAATTTAATTGCTGAGCTTCCTGCTCCTTCCATCCAGTGTCTGGTAGATCGGTGTGTTGCAGTCGTAAGAATTAATTGGATACATGGTGAAACTTTGAAATAGCAACAGATTCTTTAACTGGATGTTCAGAAATAACACAAATAGTGTCTCCCTTTTATAAAGGATTTTTTTTTGTACCTGACAAATCTGAGCACTTCACCAGCTGAGAGTCTGTTTTGCATTTTTGCTACTTTTTGAGCACCATCTGAGTGAAGGTTTAGATAATACACCCCTCACTCATGTCTGGCTCTGCGCTACAGACTTGTTGCACTTGAAAGCTGATAAGAATTATCAAAAAACTGACACTGCCAATTGTTGTAGAGCCTCTACTTCCTTCTTCTGGGGTGCCTAAAACCGAGTACAGAGCCTCTAATTGCGTGCTTAGATAAAGCAGCCCACTTTGGACGAGGGCTGATGCTCGTGGTAAAGTGGAGAGGAAGTGTCAGTGTGTGATTCGGCAAAATCCAGGCCGGTGCCAAGCATCTCTTAGCAGAAGAGATAGTGTTTCAAATGCAGCAAGGAGAAAAAAAGGGGGGGGGAAAAAAAAGCACAACCCAAAAAACACCCATAAAAATACTTATGAAAATCATAAAGAGATGAAAAAGTTGAAGGATGAATGTTCCAGACCTAAAAGAGAATTTCCTTTTTGATGCTGCAGCATTTTCTTTTTAGTGATATTTCTAACACTGGAGAGAACACCCAAAAAAAAGATTAAATCATCTTAAAGAATCAATTTTGAAGTTACACGTTAATAGAGTCAGAAGCCTATTTTTATGAAATAATGGGCAGTCATGGGAAAAAACCTATTCTGGCCTGAACTGAGGCGGTAAAAACATTTTTTTGAAAGGAGAAACACTTGTCTCAAGTTATGTAGTAAGTTGTACTTGAACCAAGTGCAGGATTTTGATGTTGCTTTCTTATCTTGTAGGCTGGACAGACTGTGGCCGTGCACGATGAGGTCTGTGTTTTTTACGGCCCCCAGAGCTTAAGAAGATTTTTGGTAGCACCAGCTGCAGCTAGAAGCTCGCTGAAGGCGGTAGGGACAGGTACAGCACTGGGGTGGTGGAGAGGGGTTGGTGTTGTGCTTTGGGCCTGCTTGAGGGTTTCCACACTGGTTTTTTGAGAGCGCCACCCTGGGGAATGAAGATACGAAGCGGGAGTGTTTGGAAAGTGAAGGAAGATAAGATGATGGTGAATGGTGGTGAGAAAGTGATCAGGAAAATGGGGCACGAATGGGCAGGAAGCTGTCAACGTACCGGTGACTGCTCTGCAGTGTACAGTGTCTCTTTTTTTTTTCCCTTTTTTCCTCCTCCAGGATCCTAGCAGTATCGCTCTGCTTTTTCTAGCGATTTGGTTCAGGAAGGGCAGAATAAATACAAAATTTCCTCCTGTAATGGTAAAAAGATACTGTCAGCAGGGATTGGTTCTGGGAGCAGCTACTGTTCATTAAAAAAACCTATGCAGTGCTTGAGAAACCAGATTCAAACAAGTGCAAGGCCTAGAAACTTACACAAGGTTTCTCCATTGGTACAAGAGCCCTGGTTTATATCTGTATTTTCCCTCTCATTCAGGTAGAGGGTGGTGAACTGCTGGATAAGGTGAGCAGGTCTCTGGGGGCTTCAGAGTGCGGTGGGGGTCGACACACTCTTCAAAACTAAAACCAGCTGGCTCTTACCTGCTTGGGAACTCAATTCCTAAGTTCTTTAAGGTCTTTAAGAAATCTCATTAGGTGCTCAGCTGCCCCTCCCTGTGTGGGAGAAGGCTCAATTTGTCCTGGTAATTGATCCTCACTTTCACAGCTTGGCTTTCTTCCTTCTTCCTTCCAATGAAGGGACAGGGTTTAGGGGTGGTTTTGGCAGAGGTTTATGGTTGGACTCGATGATCTTGAAGGTCTCTTCCAACCCAAGTGATTCTATGATTCTACAATAAACTGTTTTCCCCCAGTTCCTTTTTGGATTTGTACTTTTTTTTGGGGGGGTGGGGGCAGATTTCCTGCTGCATTATGTCTTTACTGGTGTCATGCAACTGCAAGATTTGAGGGGCTGAGTTTCTTTAAACCCTGACTCAGCTGTTCCATCCGTGACCAATATGTCACATGCCCTGGTAGGAGCACAGGGAGCTCTGGGGAGTTGAGTACCCTGCAACAGCCCTATTTATTTGCAGCAAGCTGGGAGTTAAGTCCCTGATCTCTCACAGGTAGAAGGGGCACAGCAAGAGGCAGCTGATTGAATTGTCCTAAAGGTGCACAGGAGAAATCCATCGTGCTCATTAGAAGCAAGAAGCTGGGAGAACATAGGGCTAAGGCAAAAGGGATGGTGCTGTGCTCTTACCTGGTGCTTTTTGGCAACATTTCTGCTTGGCTGAGGTATTCTGGCTTCAAAGCGGAGGGGTTTTTTTGGTCCTGTTGGAGAAGGGGTGGGATTGTGTCCTTCATTGCTGGGGGAAGTGCAGTGGACGTGTGGTAGGATGCTGTGGAGAGGAGCAAAGCATTCAGAGTGGTTTGCAGTGAGGAACGAGAGCAAAAAACCAAGCCTAAATCTTATTTCATGGCTTTGGGCTGATTTAGCAGCAGGCCTGGGGTAGATTGCTGCTGCTTGGAGAGAAGTGAGTGTATCGAGAGGAATTTCAGCAGGTTCTTAGCCTGTGGATCTAAAAAGGTTGCTTGTCCTTGATCTGTACCTTTGGAAAGAGTAGAGCGCCGATGGCTTGGAACTTCTGGCTTTTGCTTCTTTCAGGGGATGGTTTTAATGCTGTAACTGGGCTGTACTTGTGTTTTGTCCTGGGAAAGTGTGGTTTAGAAGAAAGGAGGTTAAAAGCCAGCTCTGAGTACCCTAAGGGCACCGTAGGGCACCAAAACGCTGCTGAGTGTGTCAGCCTGATTGTGTGTGTGTGTAGGGTTGTATGTGTGTGTAAGGAGGCGACCGGAATACCCTGCGGATCACCCTGCTCCCGCAGCCTTGCTGCTGCTGCATCCAACGGGATGGGCTGTGGGGTAGGACCTGGGGTATGGGCACCTCCTCTGGGGTGCTCCAAGTGCTGCTCGTTAATGGGTAACGAGGCTTTGGTGCTCCAGCCCCCAGTGCTGGTGGGGAGCTGGAGCCACGCACCCTCCTTCTGGGTGACGCGGCAGGAGATCTCGGCGCACGGAGCACGTGAGGGCTTGGTGGGAGTTCGTTGCATGTCAGCGTTCGTTATATCGAGGCTGACAGATGCATGGGTGCCTTTAATTGCTTAAGAGCTTCAAGCCCACAAGGCATGGGGAGGAAGCACAGTTTTTTTTTCAAAAGCAATCAGCTAAGTGCCAAATGTAAATGCCTGGATTTCCAGGACTGCTGGGCTTTTCAGTGCTCAAACTATGCTGCGGCAAGTTTTTGGAAACTCAGTTCTTGGCTGCTTTGAAAATCTGGCTGCAGCATCCCATTGATTAGAACTACAGTGTGTGTGTGTGTTTGTGGTGGTTTTCTGTTTTGTTCCTTCCCCCACCTTTTTTTTTTTTTTCTTCCTCCCTCCCTGCTTCCATAGGGGTTTGTGGGATGGGGTAGAGGCTCTGGAAGAGGAGGAAGAAGTTTGTGACATCTCTTGAGGAGAAGACGACTAAAACCATATTATTCTTGCAGCTCTTTTTGCAGCTCCAGATGAAAGGGGGGAAAAAACAAAAGGGAAAACTTTCCATCCCACCCCTGGACAAGTCTGATCCAAAGAGACTACGCATAGCAACAACACCAAGGGAAATACGATTCCTTCGAGAGACTTAGCAATACCTGGTTTCACTCGGTGCCTGTTCCTGGGCTTGGATTCCCAAGTCACAATGGTAATGTTTATCTGTTTGTGTCTGTTTCTGCATTAACGTGCTTTATTTTCTTTCTTCTGCTTCTCCTATTCACCTTGTCCTTTCTCCAGGTCCATTAAGGCCGGGTAAGGCACGCAGAAAAGTACAGAGGGGAGGCGAGGGCACTGCTCTTTGACCTGTCCCAGTGACCTGGAATGGACGGGCAGATGACACCGAAGCCTTTGGCGTCACGGCCCCTTAGATGCATCACTCTTCTCTTTGTTGTTGTGTTTTTGTGTGTGGAAAAGTAAAGCAAATAAGGCCAAACACGGCCCCTAATGGAAGAAGTGGTCGGGAAACAAAAGCGTACCGATGAGAAAGGCGGGGTATGATGGAGAGGCTGGGGAAGGGATGAAGCACGGGGCTCCTCGAGGAACGCCAGCCCTACGGAGGTAGCCCTGCAGCTTGTGGAAACAAAAGGGTTTTCTGTCCCTGCAGCACTTAGTGAAGGGGACAGTCAATAGTGGTGACTTGATGGCACGCCTGATCCGGGGCACCTTGTTCTTTCTTGTCCCATTGTTGCTACTAAATAATGCATGAAGCTCATTGAAAGCCCAAATGAGCCTGGTGAGGTCTCGCTGTGTCCCTCTCCCTGGGCACCAGCTTCTGTGTGTGTAGCATTCAGGGGACCTGGTCCTGACAGTTGTTTTTCAGGTCACCCTCGCTTTGTTTAAAGAATGGGAGGGCGACAATGACTTTCTCGCCTTCTTGGGCTTGAAGGTCCTTGGGTTGGTAGGAAGTGGGGCTGGGAAATGGCTTGGGGCTGGGTTAGCCATGTCTTCTTAGATGATGAGTGGTTTGTGTTGCTGGAGATATTTTTTTAGATCCCTGATCTTCAAGAGGGAGTGCTCGGTGCGCTCGCACCAGGCAACATACGAGTGCACTGAAGGGACAAACTGGATGGGGTTGCCCAGAGAAGCTGTGGCTGCCCCATCCCTGGAGGTTCAAGGTCAGGTTGGACGGGGCTTGGAGCAACCTGGAATAGAGGGAGGTGTCCCTGCCCAGGGCAGGGGGGTGGAATGAGATGGTGTTTAAGGTCCCTCCCAACCCTAACCATTCTATGATTTGATGATGCCCAGGTTTTCCTGAACTCCAAGTGTTTTCCAGGGTCCTGGAAGTTACTAGCTCTACAATTCTTGCTACAAATAATATTTGGAAGCTACAGATTGCAGATATTTTTTCTATTCAGAGGCCTCATGTTTGGCACTTTACTCCTGCTGATAACTCCAGTGGTGACTTGCAAACAGTGCTGGTTTTTTTCTCACTGGGTGGGCTCTCTAGGTTGCCACGGCCAAATCCCAGCAGGCAGTAATGAAAACTGGAAGGGTATTTAGTTTCGGGAACCTCCTAGGGCATTACCTGCTGTGAAAGCTGGGGGTCCCTCGCTCCTTGCCGACCCCGTAGACATGAAGGTTGTTAATGAAACGGTGGGATCAGACGCAAGGGCGTGCAATGCATCTCCGACGTAGCCGTTCCCTTCGCATCCCACATCCTGCCCTTGCAGTGCGCCCTCTTGCAGATTCAGCAACTGGAGTCTCTGTCCTTGAACCAATTGTTCAAATTTCCGCATAGGAACAGAACCGCTAGCGGAGGCTGTCCTCGTTAGGACGTGTTCTTTGGCCCCTCACAGCGAATCCGCACAAAAGACGTTAAAGCAGATGTTTCCATAATGCCTTTTAAGGATGAGGAGGGATTTGCTGCGTTTGCCTGGGAGTAATGGAGACCAGTACGCTGCGTTCTTGAGCATCCTCCCCCTTTTACAACCAAATGGCGTTATTCTGTTTGGTTCCTCCCTTCTCCCTTTCCTTCTGCACATCGCTTTCCTACCGCAGCGAAATAAATCCTGGCAGACTGGACATGAAGCCAGTTGTCTCTGCTCAGCACTCTTGAGGACCAGAAGTCCCTTCTCTGGCTTTTTAACCCTGGTGGACACAAAGTCTGTGCTTGCAGAAGCTCTGCTGTTAGGAGGGGGACTCTTGCCATCTAGTGGGAGGGGTTGGTAAGCTTCCAGGACCTCTGCCATCCCTCAGGATAAGAAGACAAAATGCAGCCCTTCTTCCCGGCCTTTTAGCCCGTGAGTCATTTCCCTGCACATGTGGGATTAGCTCCCGCTGCTTTCCCACAGCCTTGCCGCTGCCTCAGATCGATGAAGCTGGATTTCTCAAACTCTTTTCCTTTCTAGAAATCTCACTCTTTTCACTTTTTTTTTGGATAATGTTTTTTTAGGGGCAAAGCTTTGTTTACACCCTTCTATATTTACGTCTTGGGTGGCTGAGTCGCACAGAGGGAACCTGTATGTATGGGGGAGGATGTTGGGGCGTGCTGGGCGGACGCTGTGTGCCACCTGCGTTTTGTCAGGAGATTGCTTGGGGGAAGCTGCCTTTCAACAGCTGATTCCTTGAATCTGTGCTTAAAGACAGCCAGGATCTCTGAGTAATTGCTCTCACAGATAGAGAATGAAAAGTACTTGCAAAGCGCCTTGTGCTCCGGTCTTCCTTGGCTTAGGAAAACCAGAAGCTCACGTTCCAGTTGGGAGATTTCAGTGCTAACTGACCTCCCTCCACCCCTTTCTTGAAAGGCTGAGAGAACCTCGAGGAAGATGCATGTGCTTTCTGTGCGTATGTGCTGCTCTGGCGTTCAAACTGCTTGGGATGGAGACGGAAAAGCTGCCGTCATATACGAGAAGAGATGTTATCTCTGAGCCCTGGTGCCTGCTACAGCAATGCATCTGCTGCAAGTGTTTCGTGGGGCTTCAGGCTTTCGCCCGCCTTGGTGTACAAGCCTTGTGTTTGCTCAGAGATGGGTGTAGTTGATGGGTGCTGAAGGTGTGTCGCTCTCTAGACGATGCATCAGACTGAGGGCTGGAAGACATGGGTCTGTCGTGGATCTCACGTGAGGCTGAGCTGTGCTTCCCTTCGGCTGGGCCGTTTGTTAAGAGTCTGGACTTCAGCAGGGGTCTTGTTCCGGAATGTTTTTGCAGAGCATTGAGGTCGGCTGTGCCTCAGTGGACTAATATGAATAACAAGACTGAGAAGCTACGAGGCCTGCAGATTTGAGGGGGTGACTCTGCAAAGCATGGAAAACCGAGTGGGTGGTGGAAAGCAATCGTGATGTGGTCATTGTCTGCATTGCATTGGCCATTAGACGAATGCGTACAGAGGTGGAGAAAGAGAGATCTCAAAGGACTGAAGTTATTTCTTCTGGAAAATGAACCTCATTTTTCCAGCTTTGCTGGCTGCAAAAGAGCTGCATCATGCAAGGGTCCCTCCCTCAATAGAATCATAGAATCACTTGGGTTGGAAGAGACCTCCAAGATCATCGAGTCCAACCATAAACCTATGCCAAAACCACCCCTAACCCATGTCCCTCAGCACCACGTCTGCCCGGCTTTGAAATACCTCCAGGGACGGCGATTCCACCACCTCCCTGGGCATCCTGTGCCAATAGTTGAGAACCCTTTCCATCAAGAAGTTTTTCCTAATATCGCACCTAAACCTCCCCTGGCACAACTTGAGGCCGTTTCCTCTTGTCCTGTCTCTTGTTCCTTGGGAGAAGAGATTGACCCCACCTGGCTAGAACCTCCTTTCAGGGAGTTGTAGAGAGGGAGAAGGTCTCCCCTCAACCTTCTCTTCTCCAGCCTCAACAATCCCAACTCCCTCAGCCGCTCCTCATGAGACTTGTTCTCCAGACCCCTCACCAGCTCCGTTGCCCTTCTCTGGGCACGCTCCAGCCCCTCAATGTCTCTCCGATACTGCGGTGCCCAAAACTGAACACAGCACTCGAGCTGTGCAAGTTCACAGCCCTTTCAACAGCGACTAGCAGTAACCAAATAGTAAGGGATGAGAGGCTGGGAGGTTGGTTTAGTCACTACCAAACTCCTGATGTGGAAATCTTAGAAGCTCCATTAGGGACTAAACTTGATATATAAATTGGTTTATGCCTCTTTTGAAGGCTGCATAGACCTACTTCTCTGGGATCGCTGGTATTTGTTAGCCGTCCTGTGAGCTCAAAAGCCAGGGATACAGCTCTCCAATTACATGTTGCAGGAACTTTCCACTAGGGCCAATTGGTGTGAAAATTGCCACGTGTCGTTAACGCTCTTGCAAGGTGGGTCCTTCAGTTCTTTAGGTATCGCCTGGATCATCTCTGTGCGGAGCAACCTTTACGGAGCTCGGTGTATCCGCTCCGTGAATTTGAAAGGTCAAGTCAACCCGTGGCTCCAGAGAGTCTACAGGGTGAAAACACAAGGTTTGGGGAGGCAATGAGCCTTCCCTTTTTAAAAAGAACTGAAAATTGGAGGCGAGAGATTATAGAACCTAATAGCGCGTACCTAATTTTTAGGTGCATGGACCATGACTGTGACTACTTGGTCAAAACCCGTCCTGACTTGTCTCTATGGCAAGGCGTGTCCTTCACGCAGATGCAGAAGAAAACATGTAGGCAAGGCACATGGGCCTGAAATGGTGGTTGTCTGTATGGCTGAGAGACAGATTCAGCCCCAGCTGTTACTTACACAAGTATTTTGGGTTAAAATATCCATTCTGTGTGCAGTCACTGAAGGCAGAAAAGTCAGTGCCCGCTGTTAGCTATGGTATTGCTGCCCACAGGGGTGCATCTTTGCCCCTTTGTTGGCAGAAGCTGAGAGATTACTGCTGGGGAGAGGACAAGATATGGGGTGGTAGATCCCTGCTTCCCTCCTGGTGAAGGACAACAAACTCCACAGAGCCCAAAGAGCGACGAGGTGACAGTTAAACATGTTGAGAGGTGATGAGACGGCTGGTGGACCTGGCAAGTGGTTTCTCTGGTCTCCTATTTACATGGTTGGATGATGCAAATCTAGTTTGTGCAGCTTTTTTTTTTTCCTGGAGACTATATGATTTTCTAATGGTTTTCTAATTTATTTTTTTCCTAGGTGCTTTTCTTTTGGTCTTCACCAGCTGCAGCATGAAGGGGGCAGCAAATTCCCTGAATGCAGCGTTGTTGCCTTGAAGAGCTTTGCTGAATTCCTGCCGAACGTTTTGCTTTATGCAACCAGCAAGCGCTTCCATCAGCTGGAAGCCTCCGTGGCATTTGCTGCTTGTATCCTTACCCGACCCGGGCATTCGGCAAACATTCCTCCAGCAGGCTGTCATGTTTCTCCATGCCCTGATCAGCAGACGCTCACACATTCCTTCCTCTGGCCGAACTGCCTTCAGCTTCCTGCCAGTCTGAAATAGCTCTGCTCTGGGGAGCATCTCCTGTGACACGTTTTTCTCTTGATGTCCCCGAGTCTGAGTCCGGCCAGGCTTGACCCACCAGGTGGTGCTCTGCTGATAGCCATGATGTTAATTGCAATTTGCAGAATTTCATCTCTTTGGTGAGCATTCCCAGTACAGGGAATTAGAGCACTGTGGACTAGCGTGCAAAACCTGCTGCTTCTTACCACTCCTGCTGGCTTTCCTGGGAAGAAGAGCTAAGCTCCCTGTCAGTGACACCCTGGGATTAAGCCCTGACATCTTTATATTCTCTGTACCACACCAAGAAACAACTGTCCTCTTTCTGTATTTTTTTTTTTCTTCTCTTTTAACAACAGGATGATGCTGGGGCACTGCCCTGCAGGAGGCTTTGCCAGCTCATGGGACTGTGGTTGTCGTCGCTCTCCTGATGTTGTCAGCTGGCGTAGCCTGCCCGGGGTGACTGTCATCCCGAAGGCTGCTATGCCAGTGAGTAACGTGGCCATCCCTGTGCTGGGCTGAACCCTCGGTTCTGGACCAGGCAGCTTCACGTGGAGCCTGAGAAATGGAGAGCGAGAGGGGGGATCTCATCAATGTCTACAAATAATTAAAGGGATGAGGCCAGGAGGAGGGGGCCAGGCTTTTTTCGGTGGTACCCAGCCACACAGGGCAAGGGGCAATGGGTATAAAATTGAATATAAGAAGTTCCATCTCAACATGAGGAGAAACTTCTTTCCTTGGAGGGTGGCAGAGCCCTGGCAGAGGCTGCCCAGAGAGGTGGTGGAGTCTCCCGACTCTGGAGACATTCCCAACCCGCCTGGATGCCATCCTGGTCAACCTGCTGTAGGTGGCCCTGCTCTGGCAGGGGGGTTGGACCAGATTATCTCCAAAGGTCCCTTCCAACCCTTAACTTTCTGTGATTCTGTGACAGAGACTTTGTGCTGGACACCTCACAGCCTCTTGTAAGCAAGGCCGAGCTTCTCCGGTATTGTCAGCTCATTCGGTGAAGAGCTATGACCTTGCTTAAATTGTTCAAGGCTGCATTACACTTCCAAACTAGCTTCCTTGCTGTTTCCAGCATGTTGCAGTTTCCTCTGCAGTTTCCCCAGTTCAGTGCAATATCCCTTTCCAATAAAAGGTGGCATTGAAGAGTGGGGAAGCTCTGCACATCAGTGCCAGAGCAGCTGGGGCTAAGAATAAACGCTGCTTTTCCTGTGGTTGGGGTTGAGAAAATGGAGTTCCTGCGCTGAGAAGGAAGCAGGCATGCTCGGCGTGGGTAAATTGTATTTAGGAAGTGATGAAAAGCCTGGGAAAAGGGAGATGATGACAGATCTGTTTGTGTCGGCTTTGGTGTTATGTTGCTGGAAATGTATCCGGAGATGTGGCTTAAGCACTTGAACTTTTCACAATAATCAATAAAATTAATTTGAGATTGATGTGAAACCAGGCAGGGCTAACCTGGAAGAGTATGCTATAGGCAGCAGTCCAGTGCTAGGGAAGGGCTTGCTAGAAAATCCTTTACAAATACGAATATCCCGAAATAAATGGGGATAGTCCTTCAAACTTTGGGAATACCTGCTGTTCCTTCTGCGCCTGTCGACTTTCTGCTGACTTGTTTGAAAAAAAACCATTGAGCATGGATTTAAATACCTACGGTCAAAGCGGGTGAGGAAATAAAATTCCATTCTTTGGCAAACGCTGGCACTTCAGAATGCATTGCTGTCTAAAATCAGGACAGAAGACAAAATTTCAAGGTTGCCTTAGTAATAGAGATTTGAAAGCCACCGTTTTCTTGCTGTTTTCGCAGTTACAGAAAACAGATTAGAATTGTTATGATGCATTAAAAGTCTAAATGAAAAAAAATAGAAAAAAGAGGGCAGTTTTAAAAACACAACCCCCCCCTCAAATTGAACGGATTGCAGAAGCTTACAGTTGCCTCAGAATAATGGCTAATTAATTTAGCTGCTACTTTCTTATAGAAGAACTGTTCCCACTAACTCAGACCAGCGTTACTGTTTAACCGCTCGCTGTTCACACCACAGATACTCTGAATTTTCTGGCACAGCAGAGGTCAGGATTTTTGATTGGTCTCTTTTTTTTTTTTTTTAAATGAAGAATCGGTTTTTAATGAAGAACTGGTTAGTCCTCGGGGCACTGAGGAGCACGGAGTAACTCCTGCTGCTGATCTAAATGGGCGTTTAGTGTGTGCCGTGGTTTGAGCTGCTGTAGTTTTGAGCTTGAAGGATATGGAGCAGCTGGAAAAGCAGTTGCTGGGGGCTGAAGGGTTAAGGTGAGTGATACCTGAATAGCTGGGGAGCTAAACTCTGCAAACTATAGAGTTTGATGCTGTGCTATGAGACCCTCCACTCCTGTGTGTTTGGAGAGTGCTTAGCACTGGGAGGCTCTGAATCAAACTGGGGGGCTTAAAAACTGCTGTATTGTTTGACGGTGGTATCGATACGTTCCTGGAGAACAAATCCTGAGAATCGTCCCCCAAGAAAGTGTTCGTGTTCCTAATCCACCTCCTTCCTTGCAACTCTGGCTAGATTTCCCCCCCTCCCCTCCCCATTTCTTTTCTGTTTGCAGTCCTTCTGCTCAGATTACAAGACAAGCCCATGATATCACCCGCTCTGAGCTGAGGCTAAAGGGGCTGGGTCTTGGGAGGGGTTTGCTTGGCGAAGTCTAGTGAAATTTGCCAGGAAGCAGCAGCTTCTCGCAGCATATTTCTCTGGCTGCAGGATATTTTCCAGCGCGGAGGGGACCACTCGGACGGACGGTGCGCTCAGCCCAGGAGAAAGAACTTCATGAAGCACGACTAGGCAGAGGTCGCCCCCGGCGCAGCCTACCACTAACTCCAAGGTAAACGCAGCCTTGCCCAGACTGCAGGCTACAACACTGGCGTTATCGCTCGAGATGAAGGGGCTGATCAATTAGTTTAAACATTTCTAACGCTCTCTTGCTGAAAGCTTGCTTTCGCTTCTCCCCTTTTCTCTTTGAGTGTATTTCCTTTCCCATCAGTTTGTTTTAAAGTGCGATGTTTAGACATAACAGGCTGCGGGAGGAAGCTGGATGTTTCTTCTAATTCCTGTCCCCTGAGACTGGATTTGGCAGGGGTGCGACGACACAGATATTCGGTTTCGCTTTGCAAATATGTCGTGACAGAGTTAAAGACTTTCTCCCCTTCCTTGCTCACAGGCGTGCACGGATGAAATAGAAAAGGCACGTTGCAAACTTTTTTACAAGTTCAGGCAGTGCGTATTCTGTTATATTAAAATTAAAATATGCTTGAGTTAGACCAGAAAGCTACAGTACATGCCATCCCCATTGTGTAAATGTTACCAGCTAAACTTCAGAAGCGGCTTAAATTCTCCTCTCTGAATAGCTGTGCTCTTGCAGGGGAAAAGGCTTCAGTGCAGATGTTTCCCATTGGCAGAATGTGCAAAAAAAAGTTACGTCCCTAGTTAAGAAACTTTTCTGCTGTCACTGCTTGGCGTTCCAAGCCCTTTGCAAAGCAGCCCTCAGCCTACCAGCAACTTTCTTCAGGCTGTTTTATTGTGCAGCAATCACAGGAGTTTTCAGGATGGCTCCGGGATACGGAGCGGTATCCACCTGTGGAAAATCGCAGCAAAGAAACACGGGATGTTTCTCTCAGCCATGAAGTTAACCCAGGTTGGGTTTTGAGTCTTCAGCACGCGCACAAATAACTCTGCCTCCTTTTAGATTCAGTTTCACTGTTTGATTTAAACAGATGTTAGTGTGTGTAATAATAAAAAATACCTAAACACCAAGATATTTTAGAAGATGGTAGAGAAAGATGCTGGTTTAGCTACCTGGGAGTGTAGTGGGAAAACTATTTAGCATCTCTATAATCAGCTCATAAAGATGACATTGCAGTGCTTTCAAATTTGTGCTGAATAGGGGCTGAGAATAATCGTTTTAGGGTTCCTACTTGGCAGTTTCATCTGTATTGAACCACCCACAGTGGTGGAATTTCCTTGGTCGGAAGCTGGAGAGCAGTTGGAAAACATAAAATGAAATATTAGCCTGAACTACTGCAAGAGCGAAGCATATAGGGGGAAACTACGTCTTCAGCGTAGCGTGCTGGATGCTTGTTGCTGCAGGAAGGAATTTCACGTCATCGTAGTTCTGAGGGCAGGGTGATGTTGGAAAGCACCCCCAAAAATGGGTCACTAATATGCAGGTTAATACCTCAGTCAGGTGATGATGAGGCTCAAGAGAACTTTAAGATTGTCTGCTCTCCAGTCCAATCCAGTGTGGTGTTTTGCGAGTGCTGGGGCAGGAGCGCAGAGATGAGAAAAACCTTCAGGAAAGCTTTAACGGTTTGGAAAAGCCACCAAGATTGCGAAGGGATGTTGGTGATGTAGGAGAGGACAATGCCTTTGTCTCTAGCAGGGTGATCTAATAGGGAAGCCATGCGTTTTGCTGGAAGCGCTGTCCTTCTGCAAGTTAAGCAGAGATCCCAAAATGCACGACTAGTAAAGTCCTCTGGATTTTTTTCCCCAGTAGTTTCACTCTGAAGTTCATTGTCTTTATCTTACTATACCTCTAACTTTCCTTCTGTTTTTTTTCCATTTTTTGCTCTTATGTTTATTTTAACCTTTTATCCTTTCTCCTCCTGAACTGTTTCATAATGTTCTTGGTGCTGTTTAAAACCACAGCGGTGTCCTTTCTTCGGGATCACAGCTCCGGTGGATGGAATGATTTAAGCAGATCAACCCGTCGCTTGGTTTGCAAAGCACTTTCTGTGAGCTGCTCCGGGAGCACGTGTGTGTGTGTGCAGATGCACGTTTACTACGAATATCTGCAAATACACACACTGAGGAGGAAAAGTCCTGCTCCTAATCTGTAGTAATGCTGATGGAAGTTTGTTATTTCAAGGGATAGTTCGTAGGAATAACAATGTGCGGTTCTGAAATCAACCAGTCCCGGGTGTGCGCTGCTGAGGGGTTAGGCTGTATTAATTAAGACAGCGTTACACAGAGGTATGAGGGGCACCTCCTTCTTCTATTTTTGCTTCTGTATTTGCTAATCCTCTTCAAACCTGGGCTGTGCACATCAGTGTCCTGGTTCTGTGAGTGTACGCGTTGGCTGTGGTACCTTTTCTGGGGTCTTTATTCATCAACTAATTGTCATGAACTAATTGTGTATGTTTCACGGAAAGGGAAGGTGAATCGTACAGCTCTTGTTGCCGCTGCTGGTTTTACTAAGTACAAACAGTCCTTGGAGTCCTTGGCCATCGTAGTCGCATCCACTAGCTGCAAATTAAAGAATTTATACTGCTAGGTTCAAAAAAAATCACTTTTTCTGTTTAATTGTCTTGGAAGTATATTTGGGAGTAAGTTCTGTTTCCTATTAAGAGTACAGCACAAGGTTTGTGGAACAGCCAGCTGGTGCTGGCCAGGAGCCTGAGAGTTGTCATGATCCACATCTCTGTTCATCTTCATTCTCCGACACCAGGCAAAGGAAAGCGATAAGGAAAACAAAAGAACTTCCCAAAATGAAGCGTATTTGAATTGCAACTGTGACGTGGAGAGAAGATGCTGCATGTGTCCATCTGATCCCCAGGCAAGCTTTTTTGCCGTCTAAGAATGCAGCAGGGGGCTAAAACTGAAAGCAAATGGGAATAGCTTCGGTTGAAGAAGTGGATCTGAGAAGCCTGGATTTGGAAGCTGTAAGAAGCGTTCAGCTGAACCCTTTCCCGAAACAGGCTGACCATGGATCTGGGTGTTTTGCCCTGTAAAAATTGCTGTGTGCGTGCAACTTTGGAAAGCAGCATACATCTAAACATTTGGATCTCATAGACCTCATCCAATAACCGTGCCAAGGGCTTTGGTTAGGCAACTTCCACAGACACTGATTTTTGTGGTGTTGGACTTGTAGCTGTCTTTTAAAAGAAAACACAGGCAAAGTGCTTTTTCTTTTCTGCTGTCCTAACTAGTGCGTTGGTCCGTTAGAGCTTCTCTTGTCTAGCTTTGATGGCAAGTAACATACATTCCTGGGCTGTATACGTCTCTTTTTGCTGTCTGCTGTAGTTTATCCTCACCAGCTGGCAAACACTCCAAACTGTTTTCTGTTGCAGGTAGCCTGTACTTCAGCAAGCTTTTTAGGAGCAGGGGGGGGAAAAAAAAAAAAGGATAGTGTACGCAGGTATGTTTGAATGTGAAGTAGAGGCCAGAAGGTTCTTCAGTAATTATTAAATAATGTTGTTTATCTCTTGAATGAGATCTTATGGCTGGTGAAGTTGTGGCAAGTCTATAGCTTTGGATTGTGTTCGCTTATAGAATCGTAGAATCACTTGGGTTGGGAGAGACCTTCAAGATCATCGAGTCCAACCATAAACCTATGCCAAAACCACCCCTAACCCATGTCCCTCAGCACCACGTCTGCCCGGCTTTTAAATACCTCCAGGGACGGCGATTCCACCACCTCCCTGGGCAACCTCTTCCAGTGCTTCCAATTTAATAAAATATATGCTATGCTTCAGCTGTGCTGGGAGAGGGCACACCTGGGACTTTGCACTCTCTTTCCCTGCAGCATCCCAACACACGGGAAGCAGCAAATGGCATTTGGTAGCCTCCCTGATGGAAACAGCTGTTGAATGTGCTATTGGTTGCCCTTGGCCAGTTTGCAATAATGTGAAATTTGCTTCCTTAAGGTAGCGCTTGGCTCCCTGCTGGCAGGTTTCAGTTCCTGAGCAGTGGCAGCTCTCTAAAGTGACTTCTGAAAGTCCTACGCTGACCAGAGAGCTCCGGGAGCCCGGGTGAAAGGGATGAGCAAATGGCAACAGCTCAGTTCTAATGGCTCATTGGCACTGCCTCTGTTCTCCTCGGCTGTGGGGAGAAATCCAGAAGAAATGTGCTCCTCAGCGTGATCACTAGAGGATTATATTGCCATCCTTCTGGCTTGCAGAGGATTTGTAACGTATCAAAACGTTATGCTGAAATGATTTCTGCTGTCCTGCTTGTTCTGGGCTCTGCCTCGACTCCTATACAGCAGTTTACTGCAAGAAAAACCCTCTAGTTTTTTGGCTTAGATGTCCCTAGCAGCATTTCTTGTCATCCCACTTCCATCTTCAGCGTGCTCTTTAGATTGCCTGAGCTGCCTCTCCTAAAAGTGGCTGTGTACTGACACCAGAAGGGGCTTGCCTGGCCCAGCGGGTGTAATCTCAGCCCTGAGGAGGACATCCCAGTCACAGAACGCTCTACACGAGTTTTGTTATCGAGCCCGTGCCGTTCTGCGTTTCTCCAAGGCAGGTTCAGTTAGGCTGAAGTCAACCCGAAGGACGTCAGGGGATTTCTGGGGAGAGGGTTAAGAGTGATGGGGATTTTTCTGATCACCCCAACTTAACTGGGTCCATTCCTTGGCCACTGGGGTAAGTACTGGTCTTCCGTTGCTCCTGTAGCTAATGGGTCTTTGCTGTAGACTTGGATTTATTGCCATTGCTTGGGATATTTGGCCCTGCCCCTATTTTTATGTCTTGGTGTTTTCGGAGCGTGAACAAGACAAGACAAGCAGGAAATGGCCAGGACAAGAGGAAGTGGCCTCAAGTTGTGCCAGGGGAGGTTTAGGTTGGATATTAGGAAAAACTTCTTTACTGAAAGGGTTATCAGGCATTGGCACAGGCTGCCCAGGGAGGTGGTGGAATCGCCGTCCCTGGAGGTATTTAAAAGCTGGGCAGACGTGGTGCTGAGGGACATGGGTTAGGGGTGGGTTTGGTAGTGTAGGTTATGGTTGGACTCGATGATCTTGGAGGTCTCTTCCAACCCAAATGATTCTATGGTTCTATGATTCTCAGAGGGCTCTCATTTGTGGTTTACACCAGAGGTAGAATCAGTGGGGATTTAAGCTAGGAAAACGTTAGCCCTAGTGCCCACAGCAGGGCTGAGTCTCCTGGAACAACTGGAGAACGTATCCCAGCTCTCACCCAAGTGAGCAGTAGCGTTTCTCTTCGCTTTAATAGTGCTGGAGAGAGGCCGGTGCGAATTGCCCTGGCGTTGGCTGGAAGCTGCTTGGGCGGCAGCGGGAAATCCTCTTCCCGTGTCCCGTGGCTGTGCCAGCTGCGGGATGTGCGAGTGTGCCTGAGGAATGCGCTTTGGGCGACGGGGCATGGAATTGGACACGCAGGGCGTAGGATTCGGGCGGCACCGTCTCAAGTGGCTGAATACCAACTGTTTGGTGCTCCTGGCTGAGCCCCAGGTCTGCCAGCAGTGGTCAGAGCGCTAATTGTCTCTTCCTCCTCGTGGATGCCAAGCCAAACGGAGCGTTGCTGGATCTCCAGTCACAAAGGACTCGGATCGAGCACTCCAGACTTTCCTTTTGTTGTCTGCAGAAGGATGGGAGCAGGAAAGCTGGTGCTTCTGGTTTTGTCTGCACTGAGCTATTGTTTGGATGATTTGGTGAAATTAAAAAAGGGATCCTTGCTGGGAGGAGCAAGCTTTTGATTTGGGAAGATGAATAGCCTGTTAGTTTCACCTGGTGAATTCCCTAAAGAAGTAAAAGCTCAGTGTTTTGGTTTTTTTTTTGAAATGAAACCATTTCCCTGTAGCCCTGTGTCCATCTGTTCCTTTCAAGACTTAAGACCGGTGTCCTGAAAAGGGCTGAGTCAGCAGCTAGCAGGAGCATGCCTTAAAGCCTTAAATTACACATTAATGTGGTGATGGAGAATCATCTCATGGCCTGAAGTACTGGATGGGGAGCCAGGAGTCCTGGATTATTTTCCTGGCTTCTCCACTGACTTGGTTCAATAGGTTTTTAGTCTTCTGTCTTGGATTCCTTTGAATGGGGAGAGCAAAATATATACTGTTAGGATTACGTCATTATTAATAAGTCTGGAGGCTATTAAAGAGAGGATGTGAGGGGAGGAATGAGCCGTGCCATAAAGGGAGTAGCCAGCACAACCCAAAAAACCTCTTGCAAATCTGAGCCTGGATTTGTTCGACGGGAGTTCAGCGTGTGCAGCTTTCTTCGAGACTCGGGCAGAAAATGCATCCAAATCTTGGTCACAGCAGCAGAGGAGGGGGTTTACGTAAATATTTTCCTTATTAAATTTTCTTGTTGTGGCTTATGGTGATGGGTGGCTTCCCTGGACGCTGCTGGTCACACTGGGCTCCTGAAGTTTCCTCGTTGTACCTGGGCTGCTGTTTCTTGCGGAGAAACGAAAATACGCCCGCATTCAAATTCCACTGGAGTCTGCTTTTCCTGACATCGTGACTTGGTCTGAATAGTTCCTCTTAAGCACCTCAATAAACAGGACCTCTGGGTATGGAAGGTTGTATTTCTGGGGCGATGCAAGCACTGTGAAAGCTTTGTCTCTCCACGTTTGAATTTGTAGCTATTTTGAAGCGGATGGTAATACGACCTGAAGGAAAAGCGGGCTGTGGTTGCTAGTACACACTGCAGTGTTGTCTCCTGAAGCACGTAGGATTGCTGCCGTTCTGATCTTACGGAGAATTCCTTCAGGACTCGCTTCCGCAGGTGGGATAGGACTAGAAGGGAGATTTCTGGATGTTTTTCCATGACCTTCCCCTGGGCCCTCGAGGAGGCCCTCCTGATCCTTGCAGGATGCTGACAAAGATGGGATACGACGCTGTACGACCTGAGCCCAAAATGGGTGTGCCCTGTGTCACTCTCCTTAGCGAAGGTTTGGGATTGTGTTCATACAAGCTTGTTAAAATTCCTTTTTGCTAGTCACGCTTCCCTCTGTGGGGCAGGGGGCTCTCGGGCACCCTCATCCCCCCTCGCCAGGTTTAATTCAGGTAAATGGTGTTTTTTCTTAGTCTTGCCTGACTCCAAAGTCTCTAAGCTTTTTGGGGAGGAAAAGCAAACTTGCCTTTTGGAGTCTTGGGGCTCCTGGGGCGTCTGACTCGGCAAGGCTTTGCCGAGAGTGAAAATTACACCGACTGTATTTACTGTGATTTAAATTGGTGTCTCCCCGACTAATCCTGGTATCAATTAAAGTAACCTGGAAGTCGGTTTTGATATCCCGGCCCCGGCCCGTGAGGTTTCCCAGTGCTGTGAGTTTTTGAAAGGCTCTGGCATCTTGCGGTGCTCTGTCTGCTTTCTTAATTAACACTTCAGGGAGTACCGCTCTCAGCTGGTAACTATTACATCCTGCCTCTGAATGGTTTCCCCAAATTGTTGTGTCTTTTGGCTGAAGTCCTTGGGTGAGACGACTTCGAGCTTTGGTTTGAATAGAAAGCAGTCCTGGAAACCAGGGCTGCGCGGATTTGAGCTATTCCTTGGCCTCTGATGGCCAAAGACCCCTATTAACCTGCGCCCTGAGCTGAGGGCTGGTCACTGTTTGCCTTGGCACGAGAGGCACAAGTGAAACACGCTGACCTGCTGGTTACGCTCTGTTTGTCGATCCTTTTCTCCTGTAAAATGTTCTTATTTCGTTTGCTATTGAGTTTTCTGGAATATCATAAAACACAACTGGAACCTAGAAGGGGAATTTAGCGTATTCCGTTAATTACGCTGACGTGCCTTCTAATCTCTTGGGAGCTAGAGGTCCTTCAGGGCTTGACTGCAAGGCTGCTCACCACACGTTATCTGCCTTTGCCTTCTCAGATATCCGTCGTGTGGCTGCCCGCTGCACAGCCAGACCATCCAGATGCTGCAGAAGGTCCCAGCAGCGTCTAAACACAGCGCTGCATTCTTGTGCATGTGGGAAAGCTGTAATGACTTCTTTAGAAACCTGCCTGCGTAGCTTTCGGCTAAGTCAGGGCCCCGCTACCCCTCATCTTACATTTCGGAGAGAGATTGTGTCAGTCCAGTTTAGTTTTTCATTAATAATTTGCCGAGGCTTTTAAAATCCAATCCGTGCAGTAGCAAGAAACAACAGACGCATAAAGTGAAATAGGTCAAACCAGATGTTTAAAGTAGATTAAAACTGAAAACCAGATTTTTTTTTTCCTAAAGACCACTAGGCTTCTGCTAGGCTTGAAGTCAGGCACCCCCCCTTTCAGTATTTTTACTTGTAACTAACATATGTTATTCTTCTCCGTTACAATCTGACCGAGGGGGTTCCTCAAATCTTTTTATAGCGTTCCTGACAATTGCTCTGCCCATGTGTTTATCCCCTGGGCTAAAAACCGTCTTGTATCCATGAAAACCATTGTAAGAGGCTTGTTTTGAAATCAGCGCTGGTAGGTATTGAAGTCAGGCATGTCTGACTAGTCCTAATGGGCCTTGACTCGGGAGCCTTTTATTTTTGCAGAACACATGTATCCTGCCCTATGCGCTGCCTCCGCTTTGGGAATTCCCCTTTGCTGCTGGAGGGGAGCAGCCTTGGGAAAGCAGTTGTACTTTGTCTCTTCCCCTCCAACTCTCTCCGACGTGGGGCACAACTGTATTTTATTCCTCTCCCTCGGCTTCACCTCCCGACCTGCGAAAAAAACCCCAAAATTGAGAAATACTGCGTTTCCATAGCAGTGTTTCTTTGACTGACTGGTGAAAACTCAGAAATCTCAGTCTTGTGAAACCCATGCGAAAGTACGTGGCTCCTTGAAAGCAAATGTTTATTTTCGAAGAATCTTTTGCCGCAAGTTTCCCTGCGACCCCGCTCTGATTTAGTTAGACCTTTTATAAAGTTTCCCCTTGCTTTTCCCATTTCCTTCCCTGATGTCCAGTGCCGGACTTTTAACCCCCGTGCTTTCCATTTCATTTGTCTATTCCTTAGGGAAATGCTTTTCATCCGCAGGTCTCAAAGCACGTCAGTAGGAAGCTCGTGCTCACCAGCCCTGTTTAACACGAGGGGAAATTGAGGCACGACCCTGGAAGGGACCTGCCTGAGGTCACGCAGCAGGTCGGTGTCAGAGCTGGCGTTTGAACTGATGTCTCTTGAATTTCAGGCTGGTTGCCTGGGATTTGCTCCATCTCCTCATTAAGCAGCTCAAAAGGCTGGTTAGTGTGTTTCGCTGTGTCTTCATATGAGCATGTGATCTTCTTGTCTTTTTTTAGGGATAGCTAAGACTTTGCAAAAATACCGGAGGATTTTAGCTTCTAGACATCTGGCTTTGGAGCCAAGTTTTTCCCCTTCTCCCTTCCCTTTGGTGGTTGCCAGGAAATAATGGAGCTTTAAAAGGCTGGGGAGGTTTTTTCCCCCCACTGTTTTCTGGCATTGCTTCATTTGGAAACTATTCAACCATCAACCCCCACGTGTGCTGCTTGACTGCTCCATGTGCCGGCTGCCTCAACGAAGGCTGGGGAGTATGTGAGTGAGAAGTGGGCGGAAAAGGACCAGGATTTTAAACTCTGCGCAGCATCTGGATGAAATTCCTCTCGCGAGTCAAAAATATGTGGCTTCATACCTTAAATGAGTAGTTTATTTAAGAGGATGTGGCACTTGTGTCACAAGCAAGTCCCTATCCAGACTCCGCAGCCGAAAACTGGAGACCATCAGCCACTATTCCGTGGGTCAGTCGGGATTAGCCAAGACTACTCCTGCAAAGTGTCCATACAGTAACGTATGTTGATTTTCTACAGATGAAACCAGACATGCAGTGACAGAAATAAGTCTTCTAGCATCGTATTGGGAAAACAGACTTCAATATAAATCCCTTACTTCTGACCACGTTATAATACATTTCATTACCCTTCTGGTTTTCCACTGTTTAAGTGATGATTTTTGGCTTCTTTATCGAAGGAGGCATGGGCAAAAAAAGGGTTAAGTTCTGTCCTGGTAGGATTTGAACCAGGCTTGGCTGTAGCTTGCTGGGGAACTACTAGCTTTACAGAGAAACAGGAAAATCAATTGCTAGCGTTTGTGACCTGTAGAGTTTTGCCCTGGAAAAAAATATTTTTCCAGCTAAAACTACGTAGCAAGTTGGCCTGAAGTTAGAAATGCTGGGGTTTTTTTTTTCTGCAGGGAGGGGGTGGGCGTTTTGTTCTTCCATCTCACAGATAATTTATTTGACTTTGGGTTTTACAGGTGGCGTCGTACATGGTCTTTTCCACAGCTTTACCCCCTGCTGAAGGAAGAGATGTAAAGTCCGTGTCGTTACCAAGCTGTACTCAAACTTTCCTTTCCTTTCAGGACAGCCACGCAGTACCTACCTGCACTGACTGGCAGCTGCTAGCAGAGGACTTGGCTCTGAGAACTGTGAGCACTGAAAATGGGAAGATTCCTGGGTTTTATGCATAACCACTGTTTCATCACGCTGTTCTTCCTCTCCCTGAGCCCGCTGGGCCTTGCCCAGTACGAACACTGGCCCTACCTCCCCGGTTACCCCGAGCCACCCCCACAAGTCTACCAGTCCCCCCAGAGGCCGGCCAACGTGCCCAAAATCCAGCTGCGGCTCGCGGGGCAGAAGAGAAAACACAACGAAGGCAGGGTGGAGGTGTTCTACAGCGGCGAGTGGGGCACGGTGTGCGACGATGACTTCTCCATCCACGCGGCGCACGTGGTCTGCAGGGAGCTGGGCTACGTGGAGGCGGTGTCTTGGCTCCCCAGCTCAAAGTATGGAAAAGGAGAAGGTAAGGTAACTCCAGAGCGCTGGTGGCGTACTAGCAGTCTCCCCAACCTCCAGTAAATCTCAACCTGTCAATCAGATTAAAGATGGAGCGATATTTCCTGCAAATGTAACCTAAATAGCTTCTGGATGAAGCAGCGCCTCTTTAAATCAGGCTTGCACTAGATTAAACAGTTAAAATAATCACTCTTTGCTTGTTTTGACTAAAGCAAGTTACGGAACGATGAGATAAAGAGCTGAAGGACCAGATCCTGGTGCGTGAACTCTGGCAGGGGGGATGCTTGGGAGCAGCAGGCGGTGGATGAGGGTAGGAGGCTCTTCAGCAGCCAGTGTGGCTCATCAAAAGACAAGCTGCACCCACAAATGCAATGTATAGATGGTCCATTTTCCTATTTGTGTTTCCGTTGCCTTGCGGTGAGGCAAATAGGGCCTCTAAACACTCCTTCCTCCTATTTTTTTTTTTAACTCTGAACTGTTTAGGCTTTAAACAAACTGCCTGTGCGGTGCTGTATAAATCTGTCTTTTCCCTGTCAGCCTCTCTAGGGACATATGTATTATATTCTGCAATGCAAACCAGCCTGTAAAACCCTAAAGGAGCTTGCACACTTTGTGTCCTGTATAGGACTATATTTATAATAATCTTCTTGGACGTTTGCAGGCTGTTCCTGGTGAGGAAAAGCTATTCCCCCTCACCCCAAATTGTACATCCTTTCCTTACTCTTTGAAATTGTACATGAATGACGTGCGGGCAATTGGGGATGGCACCTTATCACCCCCTCGTTCCCAAATATGTGCTGAGCAACGGCTTTGAAAAGGGCATGTTTGCGTGTTATAGCAGTGAACGCTTAAAATCACAATGCTTGAGAAAAGAATAGGTCTGTAATATTACATATTATATACATATTATATATATCAACAGATTTAATTGTCTTTTGACAGGCTGTTAGTTAAATGTTGACCTACAGAGAATTTTTTTCTGCAAACATTGAAGCCTGGCACACTGTTGGTGTAACCCACAGACAGATTATTTCCACTGTGGCAGGGATAAACGTGCTGTGTGTCTGTTACTTAGCACCACTCGTTAGTGCTCACACCTATAAACTTGCCCGTAAAAGAGCAAAGCAGGCCTTAACAGCGACTTGACTGAAACGTGAAACCTTCAATGTTGTCCCAGGCTGTGGACTTTGGCTCTTGGGGTAGAGTAGGAGATTTCCGAGCGAGAAAGAAGCCATGACAGTAGAAAACAACCCAGAAACCCATTTCCACGCGGTGCAACGGGAGTGAGTCTTCTCCGCACGCCAGGATAGCGCTGGGCGAATCCCGTGCGGGGAATATCGTGCCTTCCTCAAAGCGCAGAGCCAGGCTTTGCGGGAATTCCTCCTGCTCTCCTGTTTGGGGAGCACGGCGAGGGCTGGCAGATCCCTCCTCTGGGGATTGACCAAGTGAACTTGTTCGAGCTGCTGGGACAGCCAAGGGAAACAGCTACAGAGTCTCCCGGTGGCTCTGAAGGTCGGGCAGTCCTTTCTGTCCAAAGGACGTGTTATTCTTCAGACAAGCAAAGCGTTTGGGATCCTAAAATATGGAAATTGCTTGTCGGCCCTTGCTCCCTACGATTTAGGGGACAAATCTCAGGGGAGCAGCATGTGCCCAGCACGTTTCCAACGGGAAAACAGGCGCTTTGAAAAGGTGAATCTCAGCGATGCTGTTGGGTCTTCTGCTCTCAGCTGCTCCTGGGAAAATATGACCTAAAGTTTGGAGGTGACACCTATTGATTTTTGTCTGCTCATCTTAAAAGTGAGGAATCACGTTCTGAGGAAAGTGATTTTTTTTTCTAATTTTTTTAAAAAAAATTTATATATGCACACTCATGTATGCACACACACAGTTTTTGCTGGAGGGAAAATGGTAATTACAGTCTGGAAACTGGAGCTGGCAATTTGTTTTCAAAGAGCACCCAAATACCAGGAGGTTCCAGTCAATAGTGGCTTGTTACAGCTTTTGCAAAAATCTGCTTTTAAGAAGTTAGGCTGTTTAATCAAGACTTTGAGCTGTCTCGTAAAAGAGATTTAATGAGGATTTGATAAAGGAGAAACGAGGTAAAGAGAAGCCCTAATTACAGAAGGGGTGATTCGGTGAGTATGATTAGAGGGCAGGGTCTAATCAGCCGAAGGGAGGGGACCCGGTGACACTGTGTGCTCTGAAGTGGCTGTCATCAGAGGAGGTCAGTTATCCCTGTGAGCAGCTTCTGGCGGGTGGTATATTTTTATTGCCATGCAGATAAGGGAAAGGGAAAGAGTAATTTCCAGTTAGTAAGTACTTGAGGTGGATGGTTGATGTTCCTTAGCTGTTTTATTCAAGCTTATTTGAGCAGTAATCTCTTCCCCTGACAGAGAGCACAGCAGCCTTGCTTGCTTTGCTATGGCTTATCAGTGCAGTCTAGGTTTGTCCTCTGAGTCTCAGTTCTATTTTCTTTCCCCCTTCAGGGAAAATTTGGATGGACAATGTCCACTGTAATGGCAAGGAGACCACCCTGGCAGCTTGCACTTCAAATGGCTGGGGAGTAACTGACTGCAAACACACCGAAGACGTGGGAGTGGTCTGCAGTGAAAAGAGAATCCCTGGCTTCAAGTTTGACAACTCATTGCTTAACCAAATAGAGGTAAACGTGCTTCAATTTACGAGCTGCTGATCAAGAGCAGCGGTGGCTGCTGCTACACGTTGTAGGTTATCCCAGCTGCACACAGTGGTTAAAGCAACTTTTTTGACAGCACTTCTAGATGCTGGCTAAAAGCGCGACTTTCAGATTTGAATTTCAGCTCTTCAGAGCGTTATATGTGTAATAAGAACTTGGGGTTTTTTATAGCATAATATAGCATAAGAATAAGCGAGGAGAAAACATATTGCTCCTGTTCCTCAATGGCTTTTCAGAACTGAAAACTGGTTTATTGCATTTCTAAGAATAAATTGAGAGAGACAGGGTATGTGCTGTACTCATAGACCTTACACCTGGGTGACTTTGTTGGCTCATCATACTAAGTTATGGTTTTCTTTCCCCTGTCCCCTTTTTTTTTGGGACTGGGAGCAATTTGGAGGTCTCCGGTATAAGAGTGGGGGTCAGCAGGTAGGCTGGGATTTGGAGGTGAATAGGGCTTACAAAACCAGGGCTTGAAATGGGTGGATTTATAAAGAAAGATATAAAGAGGTATTTGCACAGTTTGGCTGAGCAATGCTGAAGTAACCGTGATAACTGTATAGAAGTATTTGCGGGAATGGGGGGTTAGTAACTGGAAGCGATGACAGGAATTGAAGGGAGGAAAATGTGGGCTGGTCACTGGGGGAAAGGTCCTGGATTATTGTGACTGGGTTAGACTGCGAGGCTGGGGTTGAGACTCCCGGGGAGATGACAGAACCAAAATGCTCAAATCGTTTTCCAGTGGACTGGTTAGATTTCTGCAGACTAAAGAGCTGAGGGGACGGCTGGGCTGGAAAGAAGTTGGGCTGAGCTTTTCAAATTAAAGAAAAAAAATATCCCAACCTGGGTTTCTTGCTTCAGCTTTTCAGGTTGGAAAGTATTTGTGGTGACTCAGCTAACATCTCCCTCGTTTCGGACGCTCTGGTGTTTCAGTATGTGAATTCAGTGGTTGCCCTTGGTCAGAATTTACAGAAAGACCCTCCCCAGTAACCGCAGTCAAATCTTATTTTAAGCAGCCAGGGAATCCAGGATGTATCATACCACGGTGCTGTTTCCATGGCTGAGTCTTGGCTTTGTTCATGATCTGACACAATGGATACAGCCTTTTTTTATTGCTTTAAAGCAAAATTATTCTAGCAGTTCCTTCATAGCCACTGATTTAGAAAGGGTCTCCCAGCATTTTGTTCCATCTGAGGTTAATGCAATGTAATGCACTTGTCAAGGGATGACAATATGCTCAGTCAAAGCTTTCCTTGCCCTGCCGAGGCTTTAGGAATGGATGAGCAGGCAGCATCCAGCCCTTTCATGGAAGGATATAGGATATGAGAGCTAAAATTGTCTTCTTTGCCTTGACCTTGCTTCACTTGGCGAAGGAGGCCTTCCGGAGGGATCCCAGGCTGCCTCCATCAATGGCAGCGTTGTTGCTCAGGGAATGAGGCGAGATCATGGAACATCAGCGATGGCTTTGGCAGACGCGCGCTTGCCCAAAGCCACAGTGAATCCTCAGAACAGAGGCCTGGAAGAAAAGATGCTTTAGTCTAGACGGAGGTCACTTCGCTCTGAGATGCTTCAGATATTAATCATAAAAGCTTTGGAGGGCTTTGCTTTTCCATTAGCTAAGCACTGGAGGCTGACTAATGAGTTGAACACATTGGGTAATTGAGGGCTAGCTTGTGCCGATGCTGTGTGGGTGCTTAATCTTCACGTATGATAAGTAAAATGAATTGTGAGATTGAAGCAGTTCATGTAGCAGAAGCCTGACTCACTGACAGGATCACTCAGGAGAAATAGGTGTAAAAAAAAAAAAAAAATCTTATTCCCCATGTCCTGGCAGCTCTTGGGAGCACGAAGGAAGCATCTGCTGACATGGCAAGTAACAGTATTCACAGCGATTGCGAAGGGGCACTGGTGACTAAAGGTGCTGAGCTGGTGGGGGGGAAAAAAAGTAAAATAGAAGAATAGCTTTATTTTGAAGTGCCTAAACTAGGCTGAGAGCTGTCAGCCTCCTGTCTCTGTGACTTTGTACCGGTGGTAGAAACAAGTGTTTTATTTTCTGGGCAGTGGCTACTGTCACCCCCAGCTCTACATGTCCGTATGTGCGCGCTTCTCCCCTCCCTGTCACGGCTTGATTTTATAAACAGCCTAGTACCATCCTGTTATCTTTACTCCACAAAACCAGACTGGTTTTTCTTATATCCCTGTAAGATCACCGGCAACTGAAGGATTCTTTTTCTGCTGGTTTCATTGCGGCAGGATTAAGGCTAAAGGTGATGTGCTATAAATTTTTAAAATGCCATTGTGGAAGTACTTTGCAGTCACAGCGAGCTGTCAAATGTTTAAACTCTTTCCCCCTCTCTCTGCTTTCCTCCTCTTAATCTTCGCTTTATCTCGTTAGCAGCTGGCGTGACATAGTTTGAGTCAAAGATGATGAGCAGGGTTACTCATAGGGTCATAAACTCCAAAACAGGGAGGTCAAAAGGCTTGTGTGAATGCAAGTTGAAAGTCTTTGCCCTCTCTAACATGCCTGGGAATTCTGTACATCATACCTCGCATTCACCAGAGGAAACATCATCGTTTTGTAAGCTGCTGGGTTCTTTAGCCTGTAGCCCACAGCTCGCCCAAGTGATGTTTTCTCTTTGGAATGAGATCAGGGGTTGAAGGGCCTGGAATTTTCTACCAAGCAGCAATCCTGTGGTTGGGTCTCTCCACCAGTCCCACTGACTTCAGCTATTGCACTGCCGGAGCTAAACCAGTACAAATTTCCTACCGAGGTTTCCAATGGAAGATATTTTGGTTTGCCCATAAGCTGCTTTTAAAAACTAGGCTTTACTTAAAATAAGCCTGGCTCAAGACGATGCACAAGAGCTTATGTATTTGATTGCACCTTCCAAGGTTGCTTTCCCACACTCGTTAGTAACAACTGTAATGATTCCCAAATGGATCTGACTGTTTGCCAACTGATGTGTTTACAGCCAGCAGATTACTGGGAGCCAGCACCGACTTCAGCGCGCGTTCGTTGGTGTGTCGGGGTGTGAGCTGTGCTGGGGCAGGAGCAGCAGGTTTGTTCCGCTTTCCTCTAGCAAACATTTGGGGGAAATAACGTGCTTTGTGCATCGCCGTCGCCAAATGGAGTTCCCGGGCCTGTAATAGGGAGCTCTGTGTGTTCCCACTGCCAGGGATGGGCAGACCGTCTTAAATTCAGCGTTTAGAAAGTGTCTTAAAGACCCTTTGGTGCTAAACTCTCTAGGGCTGCCAAGTGCTGCTAAGATTTAACGTGGAACTCCAGCAGGTATAAGACAACATCTGGCTTCATTTTGACGAGGGTCCAGCTCGGAGGGGGCTGTGCAAATTGACATTTGCTCAAATCTGGCCTTTGCTTCTTAAAAAAAAAAAAAATCTGACAGGCGGAGGGTTCGCACTCTTTTAAAAGCAACATGATAGCCCTTGAGCAGAGTTTATTTTTATTGGATAACATACATACCTCTGTTTCCCAGTTTGGAAATGCTGCAGATAAGTGGTATAGGATGAAATTTTCCATCCCCACAAACTGCTTGGCTTATATATATGTGCTCAGACGGCTCTTTTCCCGTCACGGCTCATATTTTGAGGGTTACGTCATATCTCTTCCTGATCCTGAGCTTTTCCATTCCCTGCCCTGTTGGGAAGGGGCAGTTCCTGACCCTTGCTTCTGTCAGACCAGTTGGCGGTCGCAGGCCAAAGTGGAATGGTTCAGTTTAAGGTGAGCGGTGGAAGATCTGTGATCGGACGGTGGGAGACAGGCAGGAAGAGGTTAACTCTTCCAAGCGGTCCGAGGTTGGGGCAGGTCTGAAATCCATCAGCCTGTTGCTAAAGGGCACAGAAACTCCCATCATTTTTTGCTTGTGATTTTCTGTAGCCGCTGCAGCTTTGGGACTTGTTGGAAGGATTATTTCTTGGAGGGTGATGAATGTGCGTAGCCCCTTCACGGGCTGCCGGCTGGTCAGAGTGAGCCTGGTGCCCCTTTAGCTCAGTGGCTGCATAAACACTGAATTTTGTTCACCTTTTCGAAGCGAGGAGAGCGGTGTGCGGCTGATGCTGACGTGAGCGTGATGACATGGAACGCATTGACAGGGGCTTTTCCCCCTCCTCTTTAGACTGTGTCCACTAAATACAGAATCACAGAAAGTTAAGGGTTGGAAGGGAGCTCTGGAGATCATCTGGTCCAACCCCCTGCCAGAGTGGTGTCACCTACAGCAGGTGGCACAGGATGGTGTCCAGGTGGGTTGGGAATGTCTCCAGAGTGGGAGACTCCACCACCTCTCTGGGCAGCCTCTGCCAGGGCTCTGCCACCGTCCAAGGAAAGAAGTTCCTCCTCATGTTGAGAAGGAACTTCCTATATTTGATTTTATACCCGTTGTCCCTTGTCCTGTCACTGGGCACCACTGAAAAAAGCCTGGCCCCCTCCTCCTGGCCCCCTCCCTTTAAGTATTTGTAGACATTGATGAGATCCCCCCTCAGTTCTTTGCTTCAGACTAAAAAGACCCAACTCCCTCAGCCTTTCCTCATAAGAAAGATGCTCCAGCCCCCTCATCATCTTCGTGGCCCTTCGCTGCACCCTCTCCAGCAGTTGCCTGTCCTTCTTAAACTGGGGAGCCCAGCACTGGACACAGGACTCAAAAAAGCAGTTAACGGAGAGATGCAGGACTTGTGGTTTGACTTGGTTATTACGCGTTGTGCCTTTGGGAACATGAGGAGGGGAAGGGCAGGTACCACCGGTATCGCGTCCTCCCTCCCCTCCTGCAGACCCCGGCTCTGTGAGAGCAAACCGCACGCCCCGGGGGGGTTAAAAAAGGCAGTAGCTGTGCCTGGGGGTGTTGCAGGCTTGTGGCTGAGCCTGGCTTAACCCAGTGATTGTAGGGGAACGTAAAGGCTGCCCGCAGCCTGTGCGGACGCTTGGGAACACGAGGAGGTTGACACTGCTCCTTGCTCGCTGGGATCCGCCGCGGGAGCATCCACGCGCCCAGTACGATGGGGCCAAAATTGTGGTTAAAATAACACCATTGCTTAAAGCAACCGGGGTTTGCTTTAGCTTGCTTTCCACCTTTTTTAGCCGCAGTGGAGCCTGGAGTAAAAGCTCTGGTTTGCATAATTTCATTCACGTTAGTGGCTTGATGGTACCACTTGGGTCTAACCATGATGGCAGAGCACATCGCCCGCTTTATTCGTAGTGGGAATTCTTGTCGGAGGCACGGTGTGGCAGGCACGTTGGGAGCGGCGTCTTGGGAGCGCCGAGGTCAATGAGGGTGAAAGGAAAAGTTTAGTCGTGTTGATTTTTTTAAGTGCTCAAAGAAACTGCTTGCTGCTGGCTGGGATGGCGTTTGGGAGGGACAGAGAGCGTGTGCTATAAATACATATGCTGAACTGTGATAATTCAAGCTTTGTAGAATATCTGGAATCTGCTGCTTTGGCCAAAGGTTTGGCTGACCTGTGCTCAGCACTGGTGAGGCCGCAGCTCGAGTGCTGGGTTCAGTTTTGGGCACCGCAGTATCGGAGAGACATTGAGGTGCTGCAGCGTGCCCAGAGAAGGGCAACGGAGCTGGGGAGGGGTCTGGAGAACAAGTCTTCTGAGGAGCGGCTGAGGGAGTTGGGATTGTTGAGGCTGGAGAAGAGAAGGTTGAGGGGAGACCTTCTCACTCTCTACAGCTCCCTGAAAGGAGGTTCTAGCCAGGTGGGGTCAATCTCTTCTCCCAAGGAACAAACCACAGGACAAGAGGAAATGGCCTCAAGTTGTGCCAGGGGAGGTTTAGGTGGGATATTAAGAAAAACTTCTTTACGGAAAGGGTTCTCAAGCATTGGAAGAGGCTGCCCAGGGAGGTGGTGGAATCGCCGTCCCTGGAGGTATTTAAAAGCCGGGCAGACGTGGTGCTGAGGGACATGGGTTAGGGGTGGTTTTGGCAGAGGTTTATGGTTGGACTCGATGATCTTGAAGGTCTCTTCCAACCCAAGTGATTCTGTGATTCTAAGATCTTTGAGCATATGGGGCCTCGTGGTGTCTGTTTGCCCCCGGTGAGCACCGCATATGCCCTGCAGACGGGACAGGGGGAGCCAGCAAGGGGAAGGGGCAGGTTCTAGGAGCTAAGTGGAGGAAAAGAGCCGGGAGCAGAATCCGTGCATCCCGACTGTCCTGAATGGTGCCCCTCTGTCCACTAAGATGCCATGGCAGAAGGTGCAAGGAGCAGGATAAAATCCATGGAGAAACGCAGCAGGGGCTGTTGGTCATGTCTTGTCTTGCAGTTCCTAAGTGTCTGATAGGGGTCGGGTGGGTAGCGGGGACCTGCTCTAAGGTTCCTTTACACAGCGCCAAAGCCTGCGGTTTAAATGTGGGCACAGTCTTAAATGTTTTCCTAAATCTTTGCAGGATGCCAGAAGCTCTGAAATCAAAATGATTTAATGTGTGTTCAGAAAACCAGGAGCAGGGAATGCTGTCCCTGCTTTTTCAAACAGTACGTGTAGCCACTTTGTGTTGTCCAAAGGCAGCACAGGCCCACCTGCGACTGCCTTACTGGCTTGACCAGCAATTTTAAGACCGCAGGAACTAGCTCCTACCCTTAATATATTTCTTAAATAAATGCACGATAGGTTGTGGGGTTTTTTTTCAACTATCCCCCAAAACATCCTTAACAAAATATTTGTCGGCCACCCTCTTCCTCTGTGTGCACACACACACAGGCTTCAAATAGGACGTACTCTAAATATATCAAATTGCTGCAGCCGTTACGAGTTCACAAATAGATCTGGTACCTGGGACTAGACCGTAGCTTTGGCCAGACGGTGGGCAGACAAGGTCTAGCTAAACATACCAGGCTGTGATGCTATTTCTGTCGTTCTTTTCCCCTTCTGGGTGTATGTGAAGCATTAAAAAAAAAAAAGGAAATCTCACTTCAAAGCCCAGTGGCTCAAAGGCTCTGGTTATGCCGGGTTAAAAGTGGGTTGAACTATATTGTCCTGGTCTCTTAAGCGGTGGGGAAGGGCATTGCGAAGTCCTGCTCCATTTCAGTTCAGTTTTTCAGTTCCGTTCATATAAAATGCTCCCACGTGCTGCTCTGCTTCTAACTGGAAGGTGTAAGGAGGGGAGGAGGAAAGGCTCATTGTTTGTGGCTTGGCACACAGCCGATTTCCCTCTTATTTAGCTTTTTACCACGCGATTCAGCGGAGAATCTCTCCATTCTGCGGGGAGTTGCACCTTAGGTCACTGCCATCTGAGACTTCAGCTCTGTGTCTCGACCCTCCAGCTCTCAAGAACGTTTGACAATAAAAGGTTCGTTTGCCTGTTTGTTATGACAACGGGGCTTTAATTTCTTTCCCCCGGGGTGTAAATGTTTACTTCTCTAAACATAAGGCCATGTGTAACGTGAACGCTGATGCTTGGCTTGTCTAGAAGGGGTCTCAGCATCTCTTCTGGAGCTCACTCCAGCCAGAACGTTAAGCTGCTGGTGGTGTAAGTCACCGTGTTGCTTCAGTGCTGTAATTTTAAAGTGCCTGCGGGATAGTTTCTCGCTGCTTGCCTCAATGGTCTCTTTGTGAGGGCTTGTGGCACGACGGGCTGCTGGCTTTGCTGGGCAGAGCGCTGGTGTCTGTCATCTAGCAGGAGGTCTGGGCGATGGAGCGGGGCTGAGAACGCACCAAGGCTGGCGTCGGTTTGCTGCAGTTCCTTGGGGGGCAGCGAACCTGTTTGTCTCCGTGCGCCGACCGCGTCTGGGACCTGAGTATCTGACAGCCGTCGTGCTGGAGGCAATACCGTTGCTCTGTTGCACCAGACAATATTTAACAAAGCCTGAGAACAGAGCGTGATCTTGTTCTGCTTTGCGGCGCGGAGGTCAGGTAATAAATTTGGCTACCCCACAGCGTCTCACCCAGATTGTCTTTAAAATAGCTCAGCAGAAAGGAGACGGAGAAAGTCAAAGCTTTGCTCATGGAGAAACCCTCGGGCATGGATGCGCATGGAACAGAGCAGCGTGCTATCCGAAGCTGAGCCTCCCACCCATGCCAAAGTCTCTCCAGGGTTCAGTGCTCCTGCCTTCTCTCGCTCGCCTCTGCCACCAGCCTTTCTTTTCTCTAGGGCTTTTCACTGCCCTGCTTTGCATTGGCAACCGCGAGGCTGCCACTGAAGCGTTTCGTGGCTTCGCGAAGGCCTCTGCTTTTGTCAGTTATAATCTGCACTGGATTTGCTCCCGGGCCCTAATCCTGAATTGCACTCTCATCCTTTACCCTTTTGTACTGCGCAAACCCAGGACAGAAAGTGCTCGCGGTCCGATACAGCGTCGCGTTCCCATGGGATTGCTGTCCCCCATAGGCAAGTCCTCTTTGTCCTGCAGCATCTATTTCACCCTGTTTGGTGTTAGCAGCTGGGACTTCCTTAGTGACTCAGAGGCACAGCTCCAGATGTTTAAATCCAAACAGATTCCACCCATTCCAATGTATGCGAAGAGCTTTCCAAAAAGTCATCTTCCGGGGGGGGAAAGACTTGGTAGCTGCGACTCCAGTGGAAGTAAGCGAAGGGGTGAAATACAGGGGAGAAGATGCCTCTGGGATGAAAAAGTCTGTGTGGAAAGATTTTGGTTTATGTTCTTAATTGAAAAAAAAAAACAACCCCAAAACAAACCCAAACCCAATTAATTTCTTGTCCAGGTTGCAGCTTTAATGTCTTGGTGTTTGGGGAGCCAAGGAATCCTGGAGCTCCATTCGAAATGAAAAATGAGAATATGAATTGGCTTTTGGGGGCAGTGGAGTAGGTCAGGCGTAGGGAAGGAAAGAGCGTGAATGTGGAGTAGCCGGAGACAGCGCACGGGCTCCTTGTGTTTGTTAAATCGAGGATTTGTGGGGAGAACTGCCCCTCCGCCACATCTGGGGCTTTGTACAACCACCTGGCGACCAGGCGGCTGCCAGAGCCAGCACTGAACACCTCCGCTCTCTTGCCCTGCCAGCCTCAGCATCGCTCATGGTGATGGCTTTTTTAAAAACAAAAATACTAAAGTAAAATACACGGAAGCAAAATTTCATTCCGGTTCCCTTCCTGCCTGCGTTTGAGTAGTTTCTGTGGCGGTAGGGGGGGACACCTGCAGCCCTACAGCTGTGCAGACCCTCCGGCCCCGTGCAGCTCGAGTGCTGTGTCCAGTTTTGGGCACCGCAGTATCGGAGGGACATTGAGGGGCTGGAGCGTGTCCAGAGAAGGGCAACGGAGCTGGGGAGGGGTCTGGAGAACAAGTCTCATGAGGAGCGGCTGAGGGAGTTGGGATTGTTGAGGCTGGAGAAGAGAAGGTTGAGGGGAGACCTTCTCCCTCTCTACAACTCCCTGAAAGGAGGTTCTAGCCAGGTGGGGTCAATCTCTTCTCCCAAGGAACAAGTGATGGGACAAGAAGAAATGGCCTCAAGTTGTGCCAGGGGAGGTTTAGGTGGGATATGAGGAAAAACTTCTTTACGGAAAGGGTTCTCAAGCATTGGCACAGGCTGCCCAGGGAGGTGGTGGAGTCGCCGTCCCTGGAGGTATTTAAAAGCCGGGCAGACGTGGTGCTGAGGGACATGGGTTAGGAGTGGTTTCAGTGTAGGTTTATGGTTGGACTGGATGATTTTGAAGGTCTCTTCCAACCCAGGTGATTCTGGGATTCTCTAACAGGTTTCTTGGTGCCGTCACTGAGCATGTGGGTGTGTGTTTAAAGTGAGTGTTGAGATGCTTTTCCAAAGAACCCCTCTGAATTCCCTGCTGCTACGGCTTGCTTTCAGCCAGGAGCTGGGGATGCAGAACCAGGGCAGCGTCTGCGGAATAGCAGCTGGATTTCTAGGAACGGGATCTCCTCCCTGTGTTAGTTACTGCGCATCCGCAGGGCTCCTGCAAGAAGAAAGGGTATCACTGAGCTTGGGCGGCGGAGGACGACACGAGCGTGCTGCCCTGGGCGGAATTGTTCCGCCAGCACAAAACAGATGGCGAAAGGTGAAAGAAAACGTTATGAAAGTTGTGTCGGTTTTTGCCATCAGATCCGAAGCTATGGGGAAGCATTTGGTTCAGAGGGTGGAAACAAAAGCAGCTGAGGCTCATGTGAAAACTTTCCAAGCCAGGAAACCTTTTGTGAAAGCTCAAAAAAAACCCCCCCTTTTTTCTCTGTCTCCGGGCAGGCCCTGGCTTTCGGAAGCCGAGATTCATTGGTTTCATAACAGAGCGCAGCGTGTTGGCTTGGGGTGGGCTTTTGTGTCCGGGACTGGAGAGGAGCAGCGGTGCGGGTCTTGGATGTGCCTCTTGGCAAGGAAAGGAGGGGAATATGGCCCAACCCAGAATAGTTTGACACTTCCCCCCCCCCCCCCCCCCCCCCCCTTTTTCTTTCATTTT
>VZSF01011224.1:45464-77188 GCA_013398295.1 Chionis minor
CACTCTCCCCCCCCCCCCGGCCTTATTTTTATGCTAATTTGTATTGTAGTAATGTTGGAAGTCTCAACTGAAATCACATCTTTGGGCAAACACAGATGTGCAGCCCTTGCTGCAGAGGCTCCGCGGTTCAGAGCGGGTGAGATGGGCTTGGCATTCCCTTCCCTTTCCAGAAGGGGTGGGATGTGCGAGCCGGGGTCCTGCCGGAACAGCGAGGAGGTGGGGAAGCGCGTCTGCAGGGCTGCAACCACGCAGGAGACCCGTGGCAGAGCTGAGCAGGATCTCCTCGGCTTCAGACCCCAGCGTTATTTTCGCTTCACTCTCATTTTTTTAGATCGCTGTGCGCAGTCGGGTGGCTCCAGTGAAAAGCAGGTTGATGCGGAAGCCAGAGCGTTGAATCGAGATGTACCACGCTTCTTCCCCCTGCCCTCCATACCCAACTTTATCTTGCTTTCTGTTTCTTCACACCTTTCAACCTAAGGAAGTTCAACTCAAGCAGGAGAAAAATGCCTTTAGGATTTCTTGCTGCTTGTGTGCTCGCTCCCTTAATGGTGTTCGTCTGAGCCAGAATGGATGTCTTTGACGAAAGCAAAGCTTTGGCTTGATGAATGAGGCCGGTAGCGATGGAGCAGACCTGCAAACTCCACGCACGGGGTGGGCAATGCGAGACGTACCATCCCGTGGATGAGCAGCCTTCTGGAGAGCCAAACACAAAGGCAAGAGCTGATTCAGCCTCAAGTATGTGGGTGGGATTGTTTCGTAAGAAGAGGAGAGGTTGGAGATCCAGGTCTTGAATTAGGCTTATAGCTGAAGGTCTTGAATTCTGCTCGTAGCTGAATTCTAAGACTTGGAGTTTAGGGGGGAGGGGAAAAAAAAAAAGGAAAAAGGAAAAGGCTGGCACACACATCTCCACAGCTGTTGGCCTGAAGAGGTAGAAATTGTGCAAAGCTAGCTGAGAAGGGGAGGACTGTCATGAGAGTTAACTCTTTCTAGGCTTGGTCTCTTCTCTTGCTTTTCTGGGTAGAAACCCCCAGCAGCATTTTTCCTTTGTATGGAGGGAGCTGAGCTGTGGGTTTGCGCGTGGTTTTCTCCCTGCTTTGTCCTTCTCAACCTCAGACCGAGCAAACCACGTCCCATCAGCTTTGGGGCTTGGGCCTCTATTCCCCTCCCTATAATTTGGGGTGCAGCCAACCCAGTTGTGGTTCCCTGAGGAAAAGCCTTGCTCTCTGGTGAATGACTTTTTGGCTACTGAAATATTTTTGAGTGCTCTAATTTCTGGTTGATACCTGAGGGTGGGAGCTTGGCAGATGGGCATTCAGCTTCCAAGTTGGTTGCAGATACCTGCTTTGTGAGCCTCAGCTATGCTTCAGAGGGTTTACCAGTCTACCTTGTCGCTTCAGTGTCTGGCTACACGGTGAGAAGCAGCAAAACTTTCAGAGATGAGGCTTCCTTGTTGATACGACGGCTTGTTGTGGGCGTTTGTTTCCACGTGTACATAAAGTAGAGAGAGGGCGATTTTAAGAAAGTCTGCTCTAGCTATTAAGTATTGTTTGCCTCTGATTTTTATGGGGAGTCTGTTTTCACCATTAACCCGGCTGCTCTACACGTTGGTGTTGGAAGATAAAATGTAAGTATTTGCATTACTGAATACTCCCAGTGTAACAAAAACTCCGCAATGAAAGGAAACCATTCAAATCTGTAAAGAGTTAGGGGCAGAAAGCTCTTAGCAGTCTTTTCTCCTTGAGAAACCTACGGTATACTTATTTTGAGCCTTTGTTCTTTAATCTTCCAGTATAAAGCCAAGGTCTTAAAGCATTTGAACTCTTTTCAGGCGTTTTGCTGTTTGTTCAGACTCGGTGCAAACCCTTGAGTTGCTGTATCGGTAGTTCTCTGCTCTCAACCTACGTCTCTGTGAGTGGAAAGGGGGATGGATGTGGATTGGTTTCGCTCTCAGACAGATCATGAAAATATCACTGCGTGCTGGCCTGCTATAGCTATCAGAAGATTGAAATAGCCTCCAGGGAGTGAAATGATGGCTTATTTCTTGCTAGTTTGCTCACTTTTTGTTTTTTTCTCTCCTGCTTGGCAAATACAGGCAAAAAGCCATGATAGAAGGGTCGGATTTACTAAAACAGAGTCCCAAGTCGGAGCAGGATTTCTTTTTTGTGCGTATAGAATCACAGAGTCACTTGGGTTGGAAGACACCTTCAAGATCATTGAGTCCAACCATAAACCTCTGCCAAAACCACCCCTAACCCATGTCCCTCAGCACCACGTCTGCCCGGCTTTTAAATACCTCCAGGGATGGTGATTCCACCACCCCCCTGGGCAGCCTGTTCCGAGGCTTGAGAACCCTTTCCATAAAGAAGTTTTTCCTAATATCCAATTAGGATATTAGGATGTCAGCGTCTCTGGGGGAAGAGAGATGTGTTGTGGGACCATCCCGCTGGAGCCTGCAGTGCCTGCGACACCGCGCTGGCTCTGATAATGTCTTCTCAAGTCCAAGAGCAAGCCATTTGGTTTTGCACCTTGTTTGTCTCTTCCGTAAACTGGCCAGCAAGGACAACCCAGGCCAGTCAGTTAGTGGAAAAGACGTGCCCAAACCCCCAGCCTGGAAGCAAGAAGTCCCAGCCTGGGTCACAGCTACCGCACTAGGATGAGGCACCCCAGGATCCTTTACTGGGACTCCAGCCTCGCCACTCCTGCGATGCTCAGAGCTCTTTTAGGGGAAAAAACCATGTAGCAACCCAGTTTTATTTGCTAAGCTGCTGAACTAATTGCAAAAATAACAGTCGAATCATCAGGTCCTTAACAACGTTCCCAAGAGTTTGTATTTTTTTGTGACTTCTCTTTTCCCCTTCTCTGACTTGGTGGGCTGGTTTCTTTCTTTGCCTGTTGCTCTGATATCATAAATCCCAGCAAGGGATTCTCAAATCGGCCCAGGGCTTTTTGAACATTAAAATATACCCTCTGGCTTGGAAACTCCGTGAGATACAGATGCTCGGAAGCTGCAGGGGATACAACAGGGAAGAATTTACCGCGTGTTGGCCTGTTCAGATGCTCTTTCCTCAGCTTCTGTTATTGGCAGCTGTTGGAGACAGGCTGGATGTGTTTGGTTTTGTGCAGCGCAGCTCCCGCTAGGGTGGTGGAGTGGGAAGGAGAAAAAAAAAACCACCCCCAGATGGGGTTGATCAGAATGTGAGGGCTTTAGTGCTGGAGGTTTAGCTGCTGCGGGAGGGATCTTGACATGGGGGTTGGAGGGGGATGCTCGGATCCGATTTCCTGCCCTTGTGCTCTTTGGACCAGCAGTTTGCGCTCCCTGCACCGTATTTCTCAGCCTGCAAAAGGAGGCTGAGAATTGTGGCTTCCTCCCATCCTCTGAGTGCTCTGTTTACCTTGGAGGCTGCTCAGGTTTGTCACCACCTTCCACCTCTGTGAAGCCCTCCAATGGCGCAGTGGTGAGAATAGCAGTGTCTTAACGATGACTAATAGGTGCTACGTGGGAATGACGCTGCTGCTGCGCTGCAGTGAAAGCATCAGGCAGATGTTTAACATCTGGAGCGGCACCCGGCACGATCCAAATGGGGCTAGTGACTGCTGTTGTGCAGCTTCCTCACAAAACACAGGCAATCAGCTCCGGAGCCCCTCACAGCAGGAGGACACGGAGCTGTTGGAGCGGGGCCGGAGGAGGCTTCGGAGATGCCGGGATGGCTGGAGCCCCTCTGCGGGGAGGACAGGCTGGGAGAGCTGGGGGGGTTCAGCCTGGAGAAGAGAAGGCTCCGGGGAGACCTTCCAGCCCCTGCCAGTGTCTGAAAGGGGCTCCAGGAAAGCTGGGGAGGGACTCGGGATCAGGGAGTGGAGCCATGGGATGAGGGGGAACGGTTTTAAACTGGAAGAGGGGAGATTTGGATTAAATATGGGGAAGAAATTCTTTGCTGTGAGGGAGGTGAGTCCCTGGCTGGGGTTACCCATGGAAGCTGTGGCTGCCCCATCCCTGGAGGTTCAAGGCCAGGTTGGACAGGGCTTGGAGCAACCTGGAATAGTGGGAGGTGTTGCTGCCCAGGGCAGGGGGTTGGAACGAGGTGATCTTTAAGGTCCCTTCCAACCCAAACCATTCTACGATTCTGTGATCTTGAACACGGTCCCTGAATGTGCAACCACGCTTTCCTCCGAATGTTCCTCCTCTGTGTCGTACCGAGGACCAGCTGCAGCGTCCAAACTACCTAAATTCCAGCAAAATGGAAAGGGCTGTCAAGTGAAACCCACAGGTGGATTTTAGCACGTTGCTGATGTCAGGTCTGGTCAGGGAAAATGTTCCATTTGGGTTACTTTAATATGCAGTAGGGCTGATCTTAACGCAGCTACACGTAGTGAACATACTTAGGGCTTTATATAGGGTGGATATATCCTGCAGACAGATGGAAAAACACTTTCTCAGCTGTCAGTGCAAATTTCCTCCTTAGCTACTATCTTTTCATGTGCTTTTTACAGTACAATTTTACGCTTTGCCCCTCTGTCCTTTGGGTTAATCCCTTTAATAGGCTTTTATTAAAAAAGCTTTTAGATCTCCAGCAGTCAAAGCTATTTCCAAATGGATTTTAGGCTTTGATTACCTTTTATTTCCTTTCCTCCAGCTTTTATTAGGTGAAGAAACAAAGGTGAGGTAGAGGGAGCAGAGAAACAAGGTGCTGCCTCAGGCAGCCCTGGCCTGTAGCTCCAGGTAAACACGCTTTCTCCATCAAGTAAAGAGCTGGAAACATTTCATAAACTGCGCCAAAAAGTGAGTTGCAGGCTTTGGAAACCAGCCTGAGGAGGCCTTCCGTGCACAGAGGCTCTGAGACTTTCCTGACAGCACGTAGTCAAAAGCCGTGCGATATTTCAAGACAATCTGCCAAATTCAGAAGCTCTTTGTGTTGCAAATGGACTTCCCAGACTGCGCGGGGCATGTGCAAGTTTGCTCTTGCATCAGGACCTTTGAGCACCTAGAAGCCTCTCAGATGTAACAAACTTGGATATCATTGTGGTTTTGTGGTTTGCTTTTTTTTGCTTGAGGGCTACATGAGCTTTCAAAACCTAAGCCCAAACGGTGACCCTTGTGTGAGCAGCGCTACCCTACTGGGTAAGTCACAACCTCCTCTTTCCCAGGGTCACTGGGGGTGTCTCATGGGTGCTCCAGCCAAGTTCCGGACTGAATTCCTGCAGCTGAAGGTGAAAGGAGGAATCAGTGATCTGGTTTTCTGTAAAACCAGGTGGTAAACATTGACAAAAAAGGGGAGGGGGGGAGGAGAAGAGGAAAAAAAGGAGGGGGGTGGAAAAAAAAGCACCTTAAGTGACTTGCTCAGGGTAGTGGCAGAGGTGTGGATGAGGAGCAGATGCCTTTCCCTGCCCCTGCTCCTGTCCCTGTCCCAGCAGGCTCCTGCTCTGCACTTGGTTTCCCTTTGCCTGGGGTCTGTTAGTTGCATCAGTGTCGGTGAGGCGTCCGGAGAATGGATGCGCCACGTGTCATTTGCAGGACTCGGCATGTCCCGCCGCCGTCTCCCTGACTTCAGTCCCTGCGTGTGCCGCTCATCCGTGAGCGGGGGCCCGTGTCTCTTTAAAGCTCTGAGCAGTTTTTTTCTTTTCCAAGTGATTGAATTTGAGCGAGGGGAGGGGAGGATTCCTCAGTCCTGATGTAACTGTTAGCAGAACCACGTGGCTTTATACATTTTTGACAAGAAAAGGTCTCCTGGAAGCAAGTTATAAAATTTTCAGTAGCTCTTTTGTAATTGCTTGCCGCAGCGGATATTTTCCAGTCAGCCTTTAGCTTTTGGGCTTGGGTCCCTGCAAGGTTTGTTTGTGCAATGTCCTCACGTAGGCTCCAAATGTGAAATCCATTCAACCTTCCTGACTCATTTGCTGTCCCGAGTAACGCTTCAGCCGGGGGAGGAACCCGGCTTGGGGAAGCGGTGAAATGCCGGTGTCAGCACATCGGCATCCCAGTTTTCACAGCTGGGGAACGGATGCCCCGTGGTAGATGACAGCCCCAGTGGTTGATGAGACCCCCAGTGTCCCTCCCTGACAGGGCTCCAGAGTAGCTGAGACTAAATTAGAATCATAGAATCACTTGGGTTGGAAGAGACCTTCAAGATCATCGAGTCCAACCATAACCTACACTGCCAAAATTGCCACTAACCCATGTCCCTCAGCACCACGTCTGCCCGGCTTTGAAATACCCCCAGGGACGGCAATTCCACCACCTCCCTGGGCAGCCTGTTCCTTTAATTAAGGACCTTAAATTAAGGTCAATGTGCTTCTGAAACAAGCACTTCAATGAATTTAAGTAACAAACAAAGGAGATCTGTTACACAGCCATTTGTAAAATAATGTTGTTGGGTTTTTTTAATGAGAAAAGGCATCTTTTGTAGGATGGAAGATGCGTTTGCACAAGGTGGGAAGGTTTGTTTGCTTCCCTGTAGCGTCTTTTCCTAAAAAGCTCTTCCTTTTGCCTCCCTCCAAGGCAACCCTGAGCAGAACTGGGTTTTGTTTCCCACCTCGAAGCTACACAACCAGTTTCCTCGCAGGCCAGCGTCATTCTTATTTCTTTTGTGCTTGCAGAACATGAACATCCAGGTGGAGGACATAAGGATCCGCGCCATCCTCGCCACCTACCGCAAGCGGGTGCCTGTCACCGAGGGTTACGTGGAGGTGAAAGACGAAGGGACCTGGAAGCAGATCTGTGACAAGCACTGGACCATGAAAAATTCCCGAGTTGTCTGCGGCATGTTTGGATTTCCGAGCGAGAGGAAATACAACACCAACGTCTACAAGTAAGAGCAGAGCTTTGTACGAGACACGAGCCGTGTTTCTTTTGAACACTCGGGGCCTTGTTCAAAAATGCAAATTGTCAAATGACACTGGAGACCTTGAGGGAGAAAAACCTCCAACTGCTTCATTCCTTCTGATCAGATTTTCCTTCTGTGTAAATATTTGAAACGTCAAGCATTTCCTTGTGCGGACAGGGGCATCGTTTGATCCTCACCGTTCTGGCTGAAGAGCTAGAGCAGTATCAGTTGTAGTATTTGATAGGATCTTTAATAGGAGATGAGGACAGTCAGCCCAAGAAATCTCTTTTTTGTTTCCAGCTGTAGCATAGTCATTCCTTCACCAGTGCTACGTTTGGCTTCTGTGTTGTGTGCAGGGGATGGATGTGAGCAAACTGATCGTGCTCTCCCAGTAAAGCTATCAGCAGCAAGAAAATCTAACCGCTTACCCCATCCCTCTGCAGAAAGCCAGCTCTAGGATCAGATCTGGTATGTGCCGAAAGCTCCGACCGAGTAATCTTGGAATAAACCAGGCCTTTGTTGTGTTTCGTTGCCCAGGTCCCTCCTTCCCGCTGCTGCGTGTGATTCCTGGTCTCACACCTCTCGTGACATGTTTATCCATGTTTACCAACAGCTCTGGCTCTCCCAAAGGTTCACCCTTCTTGGGTGTCCAGCTGCCAAATGACCCACAGAGGAGCGCTCTGCCCAGGGGAACATCTGTGAGTGTAAATCTCACGCTTCTGTCAAGCCCAGTTCAGCTGCTTTGGCACTGGTAATTCCTCAGGGTCCCGGGCTGGAATTGCTGCCAGCCATCTCCATCTGTACGACTCGCTCTCTCTGTTAAAGCCTGCTCTGGACCTGAGTGTTGGGCTAAAAACACCAGTGGCTCATCCCTGCGACTCCTCCCAGCGTTGCTTCTGCCTGTGCATCTGGGATGGATCTTCTACAAGGATGCGGTTTGGCGCAGTTGTGATTTCGGTGCTGCTTTTTTCTTCCTGTAATTGTAGATCGCTTTAAAAATGAGGGAAGAAAGTAACGATCCGTAGGGAGAATGTTGTGTCTTTCGGAGCTGCGGGCTGATCGGTTCAGGCTGCGTTTCCTGTTTCTTGAAAGCCAGGAGCTCTGGTCTTTTTTATTGTCGCATTGCTTCGGCTTGCGTTTTGTCACCAGCCCTCATCACAGACGCGGTTCTTCCTACACTGTTGCCTAGAAATAACACCCTAAAGCAGATGCGAAGTAGTTTAAGTGAAATTCTGTCTTGTTTCTTTCCTACACTGTGACCTAGGGAGTGGGAAAGCATCGACTGGTTAGGGGGAGAGCTGAATTCTCCAGGCAGGAGTTGTGGTTTTCCTGCCTGCTCCTTCTGGCCTGTGCAATTGCTGTTTCTGAAAGCTCCCTCTGGAACTGGCTGGCCACGTTTCATTTCTTTTCATTAGCAAGATGGTGATCAATTGAAGAGGTCCTTGGGTTGGAATAGCGTAAAGCCACATAGCAGCACAAAGAATATAAAATGAAGAACCCAAGCCGAATACTGTTTTCGGGCTTCCCGGGGAGATGAGCGGTGAATTAATAATTGCTACCAGGCGGTCTCATGTTTTGTCCTGGACACCAGTGAGAGGAGCGTTTGCCTCCCACCAGTGCATTATATCTCCCTCTAACTCAGCTCTGTGATTCCCATCCCCTGCATCAGAGCAGGAGGGCAGGATAAATCACCTCTCGTAAGACAAAGTAGATTTTTTCCTGCTTTGCAGTCCTCTTTCCAAGAAAAGCATTAACTTTAGCAGCTGGAGCCATCTGCCCTAAATAAAAGGGTGCTTGGTAATTGTCCGGTCTCCTGCAATAGGACACGTAGAGATGGAAAAACTGAGGCACAGTTGTTCAGCATAATATCCAGCGATGTTGAAAATCCCATTCACCGGAGCTGGAGTTATGAATATCCGGCGCTCACGAATACCAGGCTTGGAGATCTCTGGCTACCGAGCCAGACACGTTGCTTAAGTAGCCTCCGTGCCCTCATACCTCCCTCATCTCTGCTCGTTTTCGGCAAGTAGTAACGGCTTGCTGGGTTTCTGCACCCACAGAAGGATATTTTGGAAAACATGCTGAATATTGTCCTAGGTTGGAAGAAGATGGGATGCCATTTTATTGGAGGGAAGAGACTTGTAAAACGTCATCAGCTGGACGCTTTGGTTTGGTTAGCATAGTTTAAAAAGCTGTGTTCTTTCTTGGGGCTTTGTGCTACTGGCAGATGCATCTCATAAAACCAGCATTGCTGGTGACTTTGCTGATGAGGGAAACCCAGTTCTGGGCAGGGAATTCGTGATGGAGGTACCGGAATGACGACCACTGCAGTCTGCTCGCCTGCTCTCTGCTTTGTCCCTCGTGCTTTCCAGTCACATTCCCTCTTGGGGAGGGAAGAGTTCATCTCCGGCAGGCGACTGGAAATCTGGAGCCCTCTCTCCATGTCAGTGTGAAGCCTCGGAAACGTTCCTCTCATTTCTTGGGCTTTGCTCTCCCTAATTTGTAAATGCCGTTCTCCCAAGAGCAGATCCTTTCCCGCTCCTGCTCTGCAGCTGGGAGACGGGCTGGAATTGGGTTTCTGCTGGCCGGAGCTGCGAGTGCCCCTTTCCCACATCCCCACCAGTCCCGCTCCCCACAAACTACAGCTTTGCCTGCTCAGCTGATACTCCGCGCTGCTTCTGCACAATGGTGGGAGGCGAAATGATTTGCAGATGGATCTTGCTCGAAAGAAAACAACTTAGTTCATTGTTGTCCCAGCGCCAGGGTTTTATTCCTGAATGTAACTTAGACTCTGCAGTTGACAGCACGATTTATGTTAGGAAACGAAACGAATCTCAACATTGTTTCCGTGTTTTTGTTCATTCTTCAAAGTGATTTTTATGTAGGCACCACTGATTAACTCCTCCTCCCAATTCCTGCTGCGGTTGAGAAAGCGGAGTGGAACTAAACGCGTTTTGCTGATGGGGAGAGTAGAAGTTTGTGACCGGAGTTGCCTAAGGCAGGGAGATGGACCTGATGCTTTCTCGAGGCCTTACAGCTTTGGGATTTGTCAAAGAAATGGATGGAGGAGCTCAGCAGTTCCAGGATACTTTGTTCAATGTCAGTCCAAAGAGTATCTCCCAGTTTAACCAGCCAGCTCATAGCATTATAAATCCAGTCTGATGTGTAGGGCAGTTAATCACTTCTATGCCTGTAGCAGAAATCCTTGTGGTTTGGGTTCTCCCTAGCAAAGCCAGGCTCTTAAGGGCTTTGGCAGCAGGTGGCAGGTCTGGCTTGTCTTCTGCCTCCCTGAGGCTGAAGACATCAAACTTCAGTAAATGCCTGAACAGTTTCTCAAGGGTAGAAACTTTACGCTCGCGCCCCTGAAGAGGAGTTCAGCAGCGTCTGCTCAGCGGGCTGTGGGTGAATCTTCCCCGGCGTGTATATGTGCATCCCGAGTCCTTTTACCTTTAGCTAAACCCACAGCCACTTCCCCCAGCCCTGGGGTTTAACCTCTGTCTTTGTTTAAAGCTTACGGGATGAAGGTCCGTCTCTCCTCACCCGTAGACATGGCTCAGACTCCAACTTGACCTAGAATTGGCTGAACTCTCGCAGCATGACTGTTCGCTCGCACCTCTGTTCTGAGCAGCTTTGCTCTTGGCTTACACCGAGGCCAGTGGGAGGTGGGTTGCACCCTTTCTGTGTTAAAAAGTAAATAACAAGAATGCCCTGAGTTTCTATCTGTATTCTACTTNAGGTGGGGCTTTCTCTGGCGCTTTCTCCCCAGCCTACCGAGGGCCTTTAATACCAACCAGATGTTAATGCCTCATGAAATTTCCAGGATGAGGTCATTGTTTGCTATTATAAGGCATCCCCGTAATTACTTCTTGAAGACAGGCCGTGTTTCTTGTCTGCTTTGGAGTTCACGGGCCTCTCTGCACATGTCTGCAGAGGGCCTTGGGTGAAAACACTCCTTCAGGCGCTCGCTTCCATGCTGAGCGCGCGGGCTGAGAGGGTGGTGGGGCAGAGCTGGCTGGTGCTCGGAGAGGATGGAGTGGTGTCGCTCAACGCAGGCGTCTCCAGATGTTTTCCAGTGTGTGACATACGCCTGAACCTGTCCCGTCGCTCTGCCGTCCAAGAGAGAAGTTCATGTTCAAGTGGGACCTCGGTGCTGAGCTCCAGCAGCCCAGGGACGCGGAGGCTTTCATGGCTTTTTGCTAGACGTGTAGCACCCTGGGTCGTTTAATTAGAAGGAAGAAAGATCTTTAAACTGGAAGAGGGCAGGTTTAGATTAAATGTGAGGAAGAAATTTTTTCCTTTGAGGGTGGGAAGGCGCTGGAAGAGGTTGCCCAGAGAGGTTGTTGAGGCCCCATCCCTGGAGGTGTTTAAGGCCAGGCTGGATGTGGCCTTGGGCAAGCTGGTCTAGTGGGAGGTGTCCCTGCCTATGGCAGGGGGGTTGGGACTGGATGATCTGCAAGGTCCCTTCCAACCTAAATCATTCTGTGACTCTATGATCTTCAAGGTTTGGTCCGCAACGGAACCGGGTATTCTAGCTGAGAAGTGGCCGGCGCTTTCTTTCTGCCTGCCTTCTCCCTGTTTTCACTTTTTTATTCCCCCTTCCTATTTCCCATTCATTTTCTGTTGGTCCAGGGTCCCCGGCAGGTCTGGATTGACAGACTTGGAGTTTGACAGCCAGTGTTTTACCCCCAGGACAGACAGGCAGGTTGTGCCGGGACAGATCTCAGCCCTGCCCCATCCTCCGTCCTTTCCAGCACCGCGTTTGCTCCTCCTCATGCGACGCGGTTGCATCTCTGGCCTGGCTGTACACAGCTCCAACCTCAACCCAGAGAAATTTGGTTCCAGAAAGGATTAGTTGGTGGCCACGAGCCATGAGAACCTAAGGAACCGCTGAGCTTGTCAGCAAGGCTCAGCAAGCAGAAGGGGAGAAGATAGTCCCCTCGGGCGCCTGAGATGGTGCAAATTAGCCCATGCGGGACCAAAAGGGCATCAGCTGGGAAAACCTGGATCTGTCTAGTTTAGATTCAAACCAACAACCTGTGAAAGGCTCCTTGTCCCTTTACCTGGTCCTCCTCAGACTCCCTGTCCCACAGAACTGGTGCTCTTGCTCCCAGCAAGTTCCGCCCGCCTTGCAATGCCATTTATCACAGCTGATCCTGGGATCGCCAGGGCCGCGTGGCAGCTATTCCTGGAATAAGGAGCAGCACAGGCATCTCGCAGAGCCACGTCGAGATCGCGGCAGGGCGTTGGCTTCTCTGCGCCTTGGCTTTTTTTTTAACTTAACTTCCACCATCTCCCTGTCGATAACGATCTGACCTGTATTTTTGTTTCATTGACTCTTTTAGCTCTGACCCAGTCGTCCGACCTTGCAGTGCAGTTGGGATGAAGCTGGATCACTTTCTTTTCCCATTTATCACACGTGCCCCTTCCCCCTTAGGAGTCCCTGGAGCAGCTCCAGTTTGGGAGCAAGAAGCAGAAACTGCTGCCAATCTCCTCTGCTGTGAACGTGTCGTCAAGGGAATCGCTCTCCCTCTCGGAAATTGCTTTCAGGCTCACGGTTGTTAACGCCGCAGCTTCGAGAGAAGCCGGAGAGCCGTGGCTTTTTCCCAGTCTGCCATCTTCTCCCAGCTGCCAGGTGATGGCCAACAAAGAGAAGAGCTCGTTTATGGGAGAGGTCTTTTGGGGACCTCTCCAGTCCAAAGTCACCAGCGTTACTCGCACAGGCCCTGTTCTACGCTGCCTTTTGAATTAGCTGAGCTGTGACCCCTGTGTAATGTCAGAATCTCTGTTATGTGTCTCCTCCAAGTGTGTGATCGTTGCTCTCGTGGCGCTGTGGATTCGTGCTTGGATCTTTGGCATAAGGAGGTGACCTGTTTACTCCCAAGGGACACCTTAACAGAGAGTCCTTGTGTGCACAAGTGGCTCAGCCTTCAAATAATGCTGTTCAATCCTCATTTTATTTCAAGGCGGGGTTTTTTCCCAAATGCAGCTACACCAGTGCAGGTTTTTATGGATTCCTAACTTTTACTTTCCCGTTCCCTTTTGCTCCTTTAAGGATGTTTGCCAGCAGAAGGAAGCAGCATTACTGGGCTTACTCCATGGACTGCAGTGGGAACGAGGCTCATATCTCCAGCTGCAAACTGGGCAACCACCTCAACGTGGACGCCGAGAAGAACGCGACGTGTGAGAACGGGATGCCCGCTGTAGTCAGCTGTGTCCCTGGACGTGCCTTTGCCCCCAGCAGCCACAGTGGCTTCCGAAAAGCCTTCAGGCAGGAGGTGAGCAGGGAGCAAACCCAAATAGGAAAAGCCTGGTGGCGTAACTCTTCGCTGTCGGTTCTCACCTGTAGGGCCTGAAGATGTGGGTGGTGGTAGCCACAAATCAGCCTGTTGTGCCAATGTCCCCTCTTTGTATTCCATCCTCACCACAAGCCCGGCTGAATTCCTGCCCTCGCAAGCGCGTGGTACCTTCCCTCCGTGTCCAGGCTCCGAAGGGTGGGAGGTTGGCTCGCTGCTGCAGCTGGCAAGGCTGTGAGCAAGTAGTAAAAAAAAAAAAAAAAAAAAAGAAAAATAATACATTTGTCACGTTCCTGTTTGAGCTGTTCTGCTCAAGCCAGTTGAACGCATGCCCAGTTGCTGCCGGGCTTTGCTTTTTCACAGTCGCTTAAATACTGCTGGGTTGTTTCTCCCGCAGAGGTACACGGGGAAATAAGCTGGTATTTCCGCTGCCCCTGTATCTTCTGCAAAGAAATGCCGTGAAAACATGGCCTGCAGGAAAGGTTGAAAGAGCTGTGTTTGTTTAGTCTAGCAAGCAAAGGGCTGAGCGTAGCGTAAAAATTCAAAGATATGCAAAAAGCTGTTATAAAATGACCCTGGAATCAGTTGTTCTCCGTGGCGCTGGGGCAACTGAGTAGGAAAGAACAGCTTAACTTGCAGCAAACGTGGTTTTGGGTGATTCTAAGGGAAATTTTCCGGCTGTAAAGGATGCACAGCTTCAGGGTGCAGGGGTGACCTCAGGGTCTGGAGGCTCTTAACGCTGGGTGAGAAGGGGTTTTTGCAAGGCGTAGGAGAAGCTGTGGATCTCGCCTGTAGCCCGCGTCCCCCAGCCCTGTACCTCCGTGACTTGAGGAGTGGGCTTTCTCTTGACACCTGGGAAGACCCCGGACACTCCGGACACTGCTGTAGTGGGAATAGTGGCGGATCCTGTCCGTGGTTTGCCTGCCTGGACTCCAGGCACTTCTCTGCACGAGAGCTTGCGGGATCTAGGCCTGAAGGTGAAAGGTCTTGTAAATCATTACTAATCTTCTGAGCCGTGCGCGCTGCCAAGTAATTCCTTAAGCCTTTGTGTAGGCTTTGGATGTCCTTGGTGTGACCCCAGCCCTGGAGAACCGTATCTGCTTCCAGTTTTAAAAGTTAAAGTGTTTTGTTTTTTTTTACCCTCCGACTTTGCGTAAATCACATGGTGTTCCCATACCTAAGACCCGGCTCCCACCGCAACGACACATCTCTGGGGCGCAGCGGCTGGTGGTGTCTCTCTGCTGGGGACTGGGGAGAGCTGCAATCCACGGGGGGTCGGTGACTAATAGAAATGTAAGAATAGAAATTAATGGAACTGCCACTCCGCTGCATATCTCTGACTGCGCTCTGCCAGATCGCTTGTTCCACCGGTTGTAACTGCAACAGACAGATGGTTTTTTACGTGGCTTGAGTTCCACCTTGGTCTCCTCCGTTAAGCCAGGACCCCTCTCTGGAGACCTGTACAGCAAATGAATCCATCTAGCGGCAGAACCACAGGCAGCAGCTGGATGGGAGCTGTGCACTAGCTGGCTCGGCGCGATTCCCAAGCTTCCTATATGGCTCCCGAGGGAGACGGTATGACAACTGGGTTGAGAACGTCCAACCCTTCCTGCAGTGCAGCCACATTCCTCCTCTGCAGAACTGCTCGTGTGAGACAGGCTCCGAAATCCACGCACTAAAACTGCAGAGAAGAGCTACGATGTCTCTTTTTCTTCTCTGCCCGTGCGTTCTCTGTGTATGGTGCGGTGGTTGTTTTCAGATGCCCCAGGGTAATACTTTTGGGGCCGCAACTTGCCTGCAGCCACACGCCCCAAATAAGAGCTGTAAAGAAAAGACGCTTCGTTCCTAGGCAGGGGTGGCACCGCTTCTGTCTCTGTCTTCCAGCAACCACTGGTGAGGCTGAAAGGAGGAGCCAACACTGGCGAAGGACGAGTCGAAGTGCTGAAAAACGGGGAGTGGGGAACGGTGTGCGACGATAACTGGAACCTGGTGTCAGCCAGCGTGGTGTGCCGAGAGCTGGGCTTCGGGAGCGCCAAGGAAGCGATAACGGGTGCAAGACTGGGGCAAGGTAAGAGCAGCGAGAGCTCCGGGGACCATTCATGCCTTGTCCACCTCCGAGAACCCTTTCATGATTCAGGGCAGAGCGTATTTTTACTGGCATGTTTGTCTTTGGGACCAGGAATTTATTCTCTACCCTTAGTAAATCTGAGTCCAGGAGCTTGAGGCCAAACTGGAAGATGTGACTTAGAAAGATATTCAAGATTCCTTGAAAGAAGTGACGTGATGATGAGTTTAACCTTTGCCTCCGACAGCTGTTCCAGTAATTACTTCTTCGTTATCACATCCCGTTGCTCTCGACTTCTCTTTACAAGTTCTCTAGATTCACATCGTGGTGTAATACATTACTGGAAGGTTCCTGGCAAAAATGGGCCCTGGATCTAGACTTCAAACACTCTCCAATTTAAGACCAGAACATTAATTTAGCCCATTATAAATAGAAGGGCATTTGAGCAGTTCAGAGCCAGGTTTGGGTTTGGATTTCCTGTATTTGGAAGCTGGTTTGAATCCCAAACTGTGATAAATGGTAACTCAGAGCCTAACGTACGCCCTCTCGAGCCACCTTCTGATTCACATGCCTTGCTCCTGCAGTGTAAACCCTCAAAAAAATGACACCAAACCAAACCCTTTATTGTGAAACTAAATGAGTGGGTGAAATTTCTTCATTCCAGCATCCTTGGAGAAGGGGAGGGGAGAGTAACGACGTGTGTACAAGCACAGTGGTGGTGTCCAGAATCTGGAAAGCTTTAAAATCTGACCTGTCCATTGGATTTGCCAAAAAAAAAAAAAATCTTGCGGTGGGATGCAGGGAGCTGCCGATGTGTTTAGCTGCATCTAGGAAACGGGATAAGCGTCGTGGGGGGTGGAGAAGCAGCTGCCACGTGAGGGAGGAGAACACGCCGTTCCCTGCCATCTCCCGCAGCCGCAGTCTGGAAACTCTTAGCAGCGGCTGTGGATTCCCACACGCTTTTCTCTCTTTTAATGTTAAACACCGGCCATCAATCGGCGCGCCCTGTCCAAACTGTCCTCTGAGATGACAAACGCTTTGGTAACTTCCTTCAGCAGCTGGATGGTCACGTTGTGGTAGGAAAAGGAGCTCTTTTGCCCAAACGCGCCTCCCAGCTGTTAGACTCCGTGGCCCTGCGCGTGTTGGTGCTTTGCTTTGTTACAGCTGCGTCTCGGTGAATTTGTGTGTTTCAAAGACTGATGTGAAGGACCGGTCTCGGCGTTGCTGTGTTGGAGGTTTAATTTCACAGGGTAAAATCCATAAAATTGAGCTACGTGTTAAATCAGCGTGCGGTATCTAGAAGTCCCATGTAAGTCAGCGACCTGTGGGAGATGAGTGTCTACCACAAAGAGTTCAGGGTGTGGAGAAGATGATTTATTCTCCCTTTTATAGAGGGGCAGCTGAGACCCAGATAAAGCAATTTACCCTTATTCACACAAGAGTTGTCAGAAAGGAAGATACTCAGCCCAGATCTCCTGAATGTGTTGTCCGCTGCAATGTCCTTGGAGAGGGAACATCGAATAAAATCTCAAGCAGTAGGTGAACTTATATGTTGGATATACAGTCCTAATCCTATTTTTATGCTAAAGGGGAACTGCACAGGAGGAAATATCATTTTTATCAGCCCGTTTCAGCACATATAGCAATGCAGTTTAGAAGCACAGAATCACTTGGCTTGGAAGAGACCTTCAAGATCATCGAGTCCAACCATAAACCTCTGCCAAAACCCCCCCTAACCCATGTCCCTCAGCACCACGTCTGCCCGCCTTTTAAATCCCTCCAGGGACAGCGATTCCACCACCTCCCTGGGCAGCCTGTGCCAATGCTTGAGAACCCTTTCCGTAAAGAAGTTTTTCCTCATATCCCACCTAAACCTCCCCTGGCACAACTTGAGGCCATTTCCTCTTGTCCTGTGGTTTGTTCCTTGGGAGAAGAGATTGACCCCACCCGGCTAGAACCTCCTTTCAGGGAGTTGTAGAGAGGGAGAAGGTCTCCCCTCAACCTTCTCTTCTCCAGCCTCAACAATCCCAACTCCCTCAGCCGCTCCTCATGGGACTTGTTCTCCAACAAGTCTCTCTGTGTTTCATTTTTTCAGTGCCCAGGACAGCAGCACTTACTGCCTCTGTGTACAATAAATGAATTTTCCCCAAGAAAAGCAGACGTGCCAGGGTTACGTGGGTCAGCACCGTGGCCCTGCCCCCTTGCTTTGTTGTTTCATTGGTGTGACTCCGTCAGGCTATATCGGTGGAGAATGTCGGACGGGATCCATCCCGCATTCTTGGTGCATCACCCTCCCAATTCCGGTCAGCATCGAGCCATTCCTCCTACCCAAACTGTTTGGCGGCTTGCAAAATGACCAGGGCAGCGTCACCATTTCCAGATGTAGACCACAAACAGGATTTTAATAAGAGAGAAGCAAAAAAAAAGGCTAAATACACATTTCCCAGTGGCCTCGGCCTCGGAGTCTGCTCCCACATTGTATAGCTCTGGTGTGATGGGTGGATATGGGGCTGGCCGAAGTGCTGCGGCGCAAAAGGTGACCAGAGCCAAATTAATTCTGTGGATGAGATTGAACCCAAAGTACTTTTGGGTTCTGCCTTTGTTGTTCTCGCTGCTGTTGGCAGAAGAAGGCTCCAGGGTACATCCTGACTCATCCCACTGTGCAATTGTGGAAAAAGAGAGCATTTTTTTTTTTTCATTTAATTTTTTTTTGTTTTCCCTGTGCCTCAGCAGAAGTCTGAGGAGGGGAGGGGTTCACCAGGCAGATCATTAAACTGTCACCCACGCGTGGGTCTCCGAGTCGCAGGTGTGCTGGCTGCCACATGGAGAGGCTCCGGGTGGCAGTAGGAAGAGGTTTTTAAGCAAAAGGATCCCACCTACCCTTAATAAACCAATTGCATTTTCCTGCCTTCCAGTGTCAGCCCCTTGCTTTGAACGAAAAGGAGCAGGCTTGATGCTGGGTAAGAGATTTCCTTTCCAGGGGACAAGAAAAAAAAATAAACAGGGTTCATGGGGAAGGCAGCACATGCCCAGGAGGCTGCTGGTCGGAGCAGTTCTGGCAGTTCTGCCACTGTCTAATTTTGGGCAGTTTCACAGAATCAGAGATTTGTGTCATCTCTGGGCGCAGACGAAGCAGCGGAGCCAGCAGCCGGGACGTCGTCCCCGTGATCTGCTCTCTGCTGATTCCAGCGCTCCGAGACGGGTACGGGCTCCGCGGGTCCCTCGTCACTTGCGCTAAGGGTAGTGTTGCGGGGACGAAGAATCAACAGTCGCTGTCAGAAATGGTAGGAAACCAGTTGCTTTTCTACCTTGGTCACCCGGGGGGTTCGCCTGGCCCCTAGCAGCCTGCCGCCGTGCCAACGAGGGGAACTCCAACCTGTACCTGGTGTTGGCCAACCTCTTCCAGCCCGTGGAAAGGGCTGGTGGGAGGAGGGTATTGGTGGTGGGTGCTGCTTTCTTGGAAACTTCTTCCTTTTGCCTTTGGTCGCCACCACCGTGGTGCTGCTCCTGGCTGCTGCCTGGAAGGAAGCACCCTTGCGGCTCAGACGGGAGAATCTCTGCCCACCTTTTCCTTGTGCCAAGCCTGCAGAGAGCACGTTGATAGCGAAGGTCGGAAGTGTTTTTATTCTCAACTTCCCATCTCTGAAAGCTTCCTAGAAATGGCTGGAGACCAGAGGTTCTACATCTGCTGCTTGTAGGGGTCTCCTGTCGAAACTCCGGTGTGTTTCCATCAGCGATTATTCATGGATTATGTGGGCTCCAAGAAAGACTCTAGTTGTTCTTCCGTGATGAAGATCACCTGCTGGAACCTCAGATTCATCTCCTCAACTTCTTTTCTAGCCAGCTTTGGGCTTAGTTTGGAAATGGGAGCCAAGAGCTTTGCAGGCAGTGTTATTGCCTTCTCGAGCGTGTTTGTGCGTCTCCTCTTGCTGTGTCTCTTTTTGGTAGAAATGACAATCGTCTGCTGCCACTTTTCCAGGGAGGGACCAAATTATCCAAAGTTTGGCTTCCAGCCCCTTGAGACCATTCTCTGCAGCACGAAATGATGTTCTCTCTCTTGTTGCCATGGGTGGTGTTGGAGTCTGTAACCCACAGCTGCCCCAGAGTTGTTCTACTGACTTCTCGCGCGTCCCCGTGGTGTTACGTTCCCTTGTCCCAGCAAACGTGTGGATGTCCCACTTAAATGTCAGGGCTTGACTGGGAGCAGATTCCAGCGTACAGACCCAACCGAAAGGTCACAATTTGCAAATTCCTACAGCTGAAGTTTGTAAATTATGTAACAAGGGAAACTTGGCTTTTTCTGTGCTTCTTGCATGCTTGAATCCCAGAGACTACTGGAAAGAATTTAACGGTAAAATTATTAATAATAATCTCACAGCTTCTTGTTTTATTTTTACAAGAAATCACTCGAATTTTTCAGGATTACCATGTTTTGAATGCTAGAGCCCAGTGCGGTGTCTGCGATGTATTAATAAATTGTTATTGGATATTTCTTCACCACATAGTTGCATGGGCAGAAGGTAAGAACTCCTATTTTATTTTTTTTTTTCCTCTTTTATTTTTCTTCCCCAAGGCATGGGTCCAATTCACCTCAACGAAATTGACTGTACGGGCTTTGAAAAATCAGTCACGGACTGCAAGTTCAACATGGAGTCACAGGGCTGTAACCATGAAGAAGACGCTGCTGTGAGATGCAACGTGCCAGCCATGGGTTTCCAGAACCAGGTGAGAAGCCGAGCGATCCGGATGCGAGCGAGTGCGGCGAGGTGTTTTCCTCCTGGAGGAAATCAGCTGCCCTCCCTTGTGCTGCAGGGCAGGAATCGTTTCACCGAAGCGGTGCCTATTCAATTTAGATTTTAAGGGCTGCGTTGTATTAGATAGGAGGGCAAATAAGGGTGATGCTCCCTTTTTGTACTGAGCTTTGAGCTCCTCCACCCGTTTATAAGCCCCTGCCGTGCTTGAAGTGCCACTTCAGCTGCACCCCGTGTGGTCCCATGGCCCTGCAAAGCTGGTGGATGTCCCTGCTGCGATGGGATCGTGGTTGGCTCTCGTGACAGGGGTACTCGGGTGGCTGCTGGCGTGTCATCTTTGCCACGGGGAGCTTAAAAACTTCAACTGGGTTCCTCTGAGTCAGTGCTCCCGCCGAAGGTCCGAAGGGAGTGGAGAAGGGAAGCTTTCCCAGGGAGGGATTACTCTCTTGGAGCTGGTACAGGCCACTTTCAGATATTGAGCTCAGCTCCACGGTGGGAGACGGAGAACCAGACTGGATCAACTGGTCTGCTAGAAGCAGAACTGAGGTTTCTGCTCTTTAACCACAAGCCTTGAGAAGACCCTGAGTGTCGCTTGCCCAACTGTTGCATTTTCCCTTTGAAGTTTGCCGTGATGATTATTGACAGAGGAGTTTTTATGCCCCTGCAGCTGCGTCTGAGCGGCGGCCGCAACCCTTACGAGGGCCGGGTGGAGGTCCTGGCGGAGCGCAACGGCACCTTGAAGTGGGGCACCGTCTGCAGCGAGAACTGGAGCACCGTGGAGGCCATGGTGGTGTGTCGGCAGCTGGGACTGGGCTTCGCCAGCCATGCCTTCCAGGTGGGTCCCCAGGCCCTCCTGTCCCTGTTTCGGATGTTGCGGCGTGCGTGTGGGTTGGGTGGGGACTGCTGGAGGAGGAGGAAGGCTTATTTAAAAAAAAAAAAAAATTAAAAGAAATCCACAAACAAGCAAACAAAATCAAAAAAACCCCACCACCGAACTATAAATCACAGCGTTCAGCTTCAAAGCATTAGCTGGAGGAGAGCTGGAGGTTAAACCTCGTTGCACAACAGCCGCTGGGGGAAATTTGGAGTGGAAGGAAGGAGCTCTTGCAGCTCTGGGCAAAGCTGCTGTTTTCCTACTGCTGAGGGCTCGGATTTCCTGGGAAGCCTGACTCCCTCAGCCCTGGTCGAGCTGGTGTTTACACGCAGCTTCTTGTCCCTGCCGGAGTCAGGGGGGAGTTGAACTCCTCAGGCTGACTGAAGTGGGGAAGCCAAGTTGAACCCGGTGTCAAATCACTTGAAAACAATTTGATTTTCCTCCTGTAGTTACTTCTCAGCGCAACGTGTTCACTAGCGCGCGGTGGAGCTACGCGTGTTTCTTGCTCCTCTTGTGACAGATGCCCTAAACCCTCCCTGCTTGCACACGACTACGAATGGCACTTAAAAAAGGGATAAAAGCTACCAACTGACACGCTTGGGATGACAACAAAGGAATAAAATGTTCTTTCCCAGCAAAGCTCTTTGGCGCAGTGAATGGCAGCCTGCTGTGCTGGCTGGAGGAAAGCAAGAGGCAGCCCTAAGAGCTGGAAGGAGGGAGGGCAACAGCTTCCCACCCACTTCCCAGATGGATAAATGGCATCAGGTGTAAGTAACTGGTGTAGGCCAATAACCCTGGTGCAGGATACGCTTCCGTATTGAGACAGCCCTCGAGGATCACAGGGTGAGAGAGGAGCAGGCGGATCTAGGGGTAAGGGTAGACTTCAAAAGGAAATACATAACCCCTGGGCATTCATTGGGCTTCACAGAAAGTGGGAATTGGGGCTCCTAAAATAAACTGGTTTCTCCCTAGGGCAAAGCAATCCCCTGCCAGAGCTCGCTGTCTTGCCGTGCCCTGGCAGTGCAGCCCCTTTGAGGCATTTCGACAGAATCCGCAATCGCCAGCGGCTTTGGGGAAACTTGGGTTCAAACGGCCACGGAATAAATAAACCTCGTGTGTGTTTATATAGATGGAAACCCGCCCACGGAAAACAGCCTTCGATCCGTTCTGGAAGGAAAACTCTTTTCCCCAAACAACTTGTGGAAATCGAAAACTCTTTTCCCCAAACAACTCCCAGAAATCATAGAATCACAGAATCACTTGGGTTGGAAGAGACCTTGAAGATCATCGAGTCCAACCATAAACCTACGCCAAAATCGAACACTCTCTTCCCCAAACAACTCCCAGAAATCAAAAACTTGGGCAAACAAGGAAAATGTGGTTGCAGAGAGTGGAGCTGTCCCCATTCTCCAAGCTGGGGGTCCGGTGGGCTCTGCTGTCTTCTCGTGCCGTGTCTGGTTTGCTCGGCGCTCAGATGCTGCTGGGCTGCAGCGACAAACCCAGTGAGAATTAACATCTCTGCCCTCTGCCTGCTTGGTTTTGTGCAGGGAGGAACAATAAGGCCCTGAAACGACTAACGGCCTCAGTGTCCTGGGGCTGGTTGGTGCCTGTTGGGAGAGCAGGAGGGATGGTGGGCACCAGCACACACTTAAATCCCTGCCTGGAGAGCGCCGTCCTGTGATGAGCTTGTCTTTAAGGAGCCACCATGCCGGAGGTTGTCCGCCCATCCGGGAGGACACATTAAGCTCGCGGGGAGGCACTTTCCAACCCATTTAACTCTTATCCAGAGAGGGGGATGTGCAGGTCCCCGCGGGACACAGCGGGGTGGGATACCTAGGAGGTAGAAGCTTGGAGCTGCCCGTGCTGCCCTTGTAGCAATTCCCCCTGCGCAAGCTGGGTCCTCCAGCTGATTTACCTGCGTGGCCGCCAAGAGCTGAGGGTAGCCACGTCCCTTGAACACTGGCCTTTCCAGCTGCCTGGCTCTGTTGACATAGCCCTGAGAGTCCAGCAAGAAACAAGACATTTTTTCCTTTAGCTGAGACTCCTGGTATGTAGAACAGAAAAGGCCCTTATGCCTCTCCCGGCTGCACCAGCTACACGAGCATAAAGCTACACTGTGTAGAACAGGGCGGCCCTGTGTGCGGGTGTGCAAAGAGTGTTGCTAACAGGGTTAACAAACAGCCCGTTGCAATGGAAGCGATGGTACAGATGGGTTTTCTTTTCCTGGAAACGTGCTCCCGGTTTTGACGCTAACAGATTGGATTTTTAGGTTGGTGGGGTTTGATTTTTGATTTTTTTTTTTCCCTTCTTTCTTCTCTCCCCTTCTCCCAAGCTTTGCCGTCGCAGCTTCGTCGGGGTTCAGTGCGCTGGGTTTTGAGAGTGGTGTTATGTTGGGGGTTAATTTTCTGGCATTCCCATAAGTTTTGTAAAACTGGGTGCTGAACAGGGTCTGAACACTCCCCCTGGGAACCCAGAGGTGCTGACCCCCCGGGGTTAGCGGACCCCATTAGTCCTGGTGCTCCTCAAATGCCTTGTTTCCATTGGCATTCCCAGGGTGGCTGTTAATTCTGCCTCCCCTCCTTGTGCAAGCGGCCACTCTGGCATTACTCACGGCCCTACCGAGTGCACAAATGTCACAAGACAGATGTGGTTTAATTGCCGGGCATCTCTCCCAAAGGCACAGCCTGGATGACTTAAACCAGCCCGAGGATGAATTCATCAGCTGGATGGGCAGAGCAGGGTGGAAAAGGGAGCTTACAGCTGGGTTTAAACCAGCAGGAATTTAAGCCAACTCAGAAACAAGGACAGAGGTTTGCTTAACGCTGGTCAGATGTTCAGGGCAGGGAACATGGTCAGTCTGGGTTTTAATCCCATTCTCAGCCTCCTACTTAAATGGATTTGGGATCATTCCCCCAAGTTACTTTTCTCCTCTACTTCAGCATCCTTTGGCAAGATGTGTCTCCTTGATGGCGCGGGCTCTTGCGTTGATCTTCCCTGGGGGGAGAACGCAAGTCGCAGGAGGATGAATATTCCCCCAGCAGTCCACTAAACACTTGAAGAGTGTGTGAAATGCCTTTTTCTACCCAGGAAACCTGGTACTGGCACGGGGACATCAGCGCTGACAACGTGGTCATGAGCGGCGTCAAGTGTTCGGGCACGGAGATGTCCCTGGCCCACTGTCGCCATGATGGAGCCGACGTCTCCTGTCCCAGAGGAGGTGGTCGTTTTGGCGCTGGCGTGTCCTGCTCGGAGAGTGAGTAACTTGGGTTTCATTTAATTTTCGTCAGAATTTGTCCTGAGATACATAGGAGGAATGCGCTGGCCTATGCGTATGTCACAACAGCGGCAAATCGCTGCCGATGGGGCTGAGAAATACGTTGCAAGGAAGCGGCTGGCCTCCATCTCCGGCAGACACGTGTGGGGTTTTTTTTTTTGTTTTTTTTTTACTAGCCCACCAGTTAATTTCAAACCTTCCCGCTAGCCGCCCCGGACCTGGTGCTCAACGCCGAGCTGGTGGAGCAGACGGCTTACCTGGAGGACCGCCCCATGTTCATGCTGCAGTGCGCGCTGGAGGAGAACTGCCTGGCCAGCTCGGCCGTCAACACCTCCGTCACCTCGGGCTACCGCCGCCTGCTGCGCTTCTCCTCCCAGATCCACAACAACGGCCAGTCCGACTTCCGCCCTAAGAACGGCCGCCACGCCTGGGTCTGGCACGACTGTCACCGGTGAGTGCCACCAAGACGCTTTTACGGGGTCGGTGCCTCCTCCTGTCCCTTTCCGCTGCCCGAGGGGGCTGCTTGGCTGTGGGAACACAGGGCTGAAATGCCGGAGCCGCCGCTGTAGAGCTGGCATGTGTGTTGGGGAAGCCACAAGCTGGGGGAAAGTGGGGAAACCAGTTTCTTACAGTAGGAATTTTATAGTTAAGAACTGGGATGTGGACAAGACAGGCGTGGAGCTCTCTGTGGGAGAGGTGCGTGTGCCATGTCAGTATGTGCCATGTCAGTATGTACATGTCCATATGTACATGTCTGTGTGTGCATGTACGGACAGAAGGACGCGTGTGCCCGCGAACCCGCTGCGTGTGCGAAGACACGGTGGTCTCAGCTACTTCCCTCACCTGGGAAAGGGCTGGAGAACACGCCGCAATTCGATATTTTTCTAAACGCGTCTTGGCTCCGCTTAAAACTCTGTAGAGCTGGGAGATTGTTTTGTGCTTATTTTTGACAAACAGTAAATTCACCCCCCGTAAACGCGTCGTTTTTCAGGGGGAAGCTGCCAGTCTCAGCCAAAGTAAAGCCAGGGGGAGGAGGAAAGGGAGCTGGAACGAAGCCGCCCAGAGGCTTTGCTTCTGAAATGATGGCTTGTGACAGGGTTGATTTTTCTCTAATTTGGGGTAAAAGGGAGCTAAGGAACTCACAGCGCGCAGCTCTTGTCCCCCCACTGTAAGGCTGTTGCTTTATGACGACGTTAGAGCAGTAAATTCTCAAATTTAAGTCCTTTTTAGCCTTCCTAAACAGCGGGAGCGGGGCGAGAGGTGTCGGTGGCGCCACAGCGGTGTTGCTAGTCTGAAGGCGTGGGGCAAATGTTGGCCCCTTACCCCGCAGCCAGGTCGGTTTGTGATGTTCAGAGGCACAAGCGGAGCTAAAACCTCGGCAGCACAGAACCGGTGGGAAATCGGTGTGTTTAGGGGACGAGGAAACCCGGAGCAGAGCCGTGTATCCTTCTGGCCCTGTTGGGAAGGGGCTGGGGGAACACGTGGGTACCGCGAGGCTCCGAGCACGTTCCAGGCTGGTTAAAAAGGGGAGAACTTGCAGCTCTTCGCAGAGACCGCGCGAGTGAGGTGAGACTGGGAGAGGATCGGGACGAGGCCAAGAGCCATCTGTGTGCTTTAAACTGGATTGTTTATAGGGAGGAGGATGAACTCAATTCCTCTTCAATCTTTCCAGTCTGTAAACACCAGAATGTAAACACCTCTTTGAATGATTCAGACATATTTCAGAAACTGAGTCAGACTTGAGAACCTCAAGCGTTGATCAGAGGCAGCCAAGTTAGGCGGCCTCAAAGTCAACAGCTCAGCCGCGGCAGAATGCCTCCTCTTTCCTAGCTGCCTCCCTCCATCACTGGGAGTTTCTCTTCAGTTGGCTTTTGATGTGGAAGCAGAATGAAAACGGGAAAGACCTGTAGCAGGGAGTGAAGAGTGATTCACTTCTGGCAGGTGGCAATTTATTTTTTTTTATTTATTTTTTTATTTTTGGTTAGGGGAAAGGCAGGAGGAGGTAAGAAGAAACCCACTCTCTGGAGAAAAATTTCCTGCCGTTCCCTCCCCTTGTTTTTCTGTAAATATGTGTGCAGAGTGATGCTGCAATAAGGTAGCTGGAAGTTTTTAAACCGTGATTATTTTTACAGCTGGTAAGGAGAGGATTTCTGCACTTTTTTCTTTTTCTTTTTCTTTTTTTTCTTTAAAAAACGCCAAACAAACAAAACAACAACTCCTAAGCAATGGCTTTTGAATTAGGACGTGTCTGTGCGGTTGCCTCGCTCCTCACAGTCCAGCATCTGCCGTTCCCTTTAGTGGCCAGCCCAGGACATTGTCCCAGCGCAGCATTCCCAGAGCTGGGATAGAGGCGCAGTGACGGAGGGACCCGCTCCGCTCGCGGCACCCGCCGTTCCTCTCCTGTTCCTCTCCATGTGCTCAGTTCTGAGGCTGGGATCAAATTCAATGTGTTGCATCCGCACGACCGCGTTTACGCGCCCAGCCCTGCCCGCCCGGAGCACGCAACTGCGTTTTAATCCGGTACTTCCATCTGCTTCCTGCTTTACAAGCCCCGTGGACTCCCAACTGGACCGAAGCACAGGCTTAATTTTTTGCTGAACCAACGCTGTGGCGTAGAAAAGGTCGACGTTCCCAGGTTCAACACCATCCGAACCCTGCTGGGGTGTAATTTTACTCAGTTTGGGGTCTAGAGCGCAGATTTTGCTCTCCCTCCTAACTGCTGCTGCGCCCAGCGGTGCTGGCACGTCCCCGAGAGCAGCCCAGCCCAGGCTGAGTTGACACTAACACTTCCCCGTTGAAAATTATGAAACGTCTCATGTGTGAACCCAGCTGTCGGGTTGTTTAGATGGGAGCGGAGGGAGGGCTGAGATAAAGCTGGTTCCATCTGTTGTTAGTTTTCTGCCAATACATTTACATTCCGCTTCTGGGAAAAAAAAAAAAACCTAACTAAAATAGCCAGGTTGCTGCTCTGGGTACGTCCAACTCTGTTCGCGGCCTGTTGGTAAGGAGCAGGTGAAATATTTCTTGTTCTGGGAAATGACAGGGCCGCTAGAAATGATGACCTGGCTACTGACAGCTTTGATTTTTTATTATTTTTTTTTTCCCCCTTCATTGCCATTATAAAGCATGGTGTCATCCTACGAAGGCTGGGGCAAGGCTCTCCCCTGGAACAGCTTTAGCACTTTGATATATAAACAAATCCCCGGGCCAGGAGCCAGCGCTGGTGGCGGCGTGTAGGCGATGGTGCCGTGGAGGATTATGCCCAGGGGAATATTTCCTGGCTGCCGTTTCTCTCGCTCTTCCTCCCGTAGCACCACAGCACTTCACGTGGTGTCATGCGTTTACTCCCGTGGACACCGGGATGGGCTGGGAGGTGAAATGCCTGGCCCGAGGGATGCAACAGCGCAGAGAGTCAAGTCCGGGCTACTCGTATGCGAGTCCTCGAGCCCTAGCCACGGGGCCACCTCTGCGGGGCAGACTGTGCAGCCCTTTGGACCTGGTGATTAAAGGGGTGTCCGTTTTCCCTAAAGATCATTCCCCCTGTCCGTGCATGTCCCCCTTGCAGGCATTACCACAGCATGGAGGTTTTTACCCACTACGATCTGTTGAACCTCAACGGAACCAAGGTGGCCGAAGGACACAAAGCCAGCTTCTGCCTGGAAGACACGGAATGCGAAGCAGGTAGGTTTGCCGGAGTCCTTTGTGCTGGGAATTTATTGCTCTCCAAGTCCGGAACGGGGCCTGACAGGAGCCAGAAACAGTCCTGAGCCTACGTGAGCCTGGAGTGGTCTCTACAGGTGCAAGAGAATCCCCAAAAAGCACCGTGTGCTGAGGTTCTCAGACCTCGGCTCCTCACGTCCTTACTCTGGGCTGCTCAGAAAACCAAACTCTGCATTTTCCGATTCCTGTAAAGTGAGAAATTCCAAAACGTGCCTGTAGGCGACGAGGTATGGAGGATGGCCGAGCTCCCGCTGCGCAGTTAAGCAGTTACGTGTGTTTCGCTACACGACATTGAGCAAGACCCTGTTGCGTTAAATCTCACCCAAAAACACCGTGCCTGTGGCTCGCTGCTCTCTGTGGCGGCTGGAGAACCACTCGCCCTTCCTCCAGCGTGTCCGGGGGTGGGAAATTCCCAGCCCGACTTCGCTGTGAAATCCGACATTTTGTGCCTCTCTCTCTCCTCGTTTAGACGTGCAAAAACAGTACGAATGCGCCAATTTTGGGGAACAAGGGATCACGGTGGGATGCTGGGACGTGTACCGCCACGACATCGACTGCCAGTGGATCGATATTACGGATGTCCCGCCCGGCGATTACCTCTNTATATATGTATAAAAAAAATAAATGTATAAAAAAGTACAGCATCCCGCTGTTGCCTTGTACTAAGCTTTTGAGCTGTTTGTAAGCAACGCTCCCTTCACTTGGGGATTAAATAGCGCTATTCTTGCGGTGTTTGCATGTTCAGACTGTGCCGACGGTCTGTTTTGTGCAAGTGGGTGGAGTGGGGGGGAATTCTTTGGTTCTAAAAACAGCCGGTTTAAAGTGGAGAGGAGTGAAGGGAAAAGGAATTATTTTTGTCTGCGCTGCTGCGGCGTGAAATGTAGAGAAGGTGTTTGGGGGGGGTATATCTTGGTGCACGGGGGAAGGTGTGATCTTGATCTGGCTTTATTCAAGTTTCTGCCTCCTTGCAAAATGAGTTAGGGGTTTTTTTTCTCTTTATGGAGGAAAAAAAAAAAGCATTATGGTGTAATGAACAAGCTGATTCTGTCTCAGTCCGACAAGCGCGTGTCACATCCAGTCCCCCTTTAAATAACTTCCTGCTGTGTTTCTCCATCGCTCCCTAGGTTGTCATCAACCCAAACTATGAAGTTGCCGAATCGGATTATTCAAATAACGTGATGAAATGCCGGAGCCGGTACGACGGGCAGCGCATCTGGATGTACAACTGCCACATAGGTGAGAGTGACTTCCGCGGGGGAAAGCTGGGGGCCGTTGTGCACGGATCAGGCTGCGGCGCTGGCCCTTCACTGGGAATTCCATGCGCTTGGAAAGATGAGATACAGAGCCCCCAACCCCCCTGGGCGCTATTTGCCGTGGCCTGGCTGAAGGCAGACACCAAAGTGTCCCTGTCACAGGGTCAAGCTGATCCCTTAGTGCTGTGTCACACGCGTTCCCGGAGCAGCGAGCACAACGCTCTCCGCAAGACGCGCAAGAAATCCCTCAGGTTTGGGAGAACAGATGTTCCAGCTGTATCCCTTCTACAAGGAAAAGAGCATTTTTTCCCCTCCCGAGACTGTCAGACAGAAGGAAAGCTCTTGTGCAATCGGAGAATTTGTTTAGAGCGCCCGAGTAGGTCTGGGGAAAACAACTCCACCTTCTTCCCAGGCTCAAATTATTACCAGCCTGGGCCTGACCTCTGCAGACCCCAAATCTCCTTCCTTGAAAAGCAAACAGGAACAGCAACGGGTGAAGCAGAGCGGTGGAGAGGAGCCCTCTGCTCAAGCCAGAAATGAAAATGCCCTGCTGGCCCTTGAACGCGAGGGAAAACTCTGCATTTTCTTCACTAGATGTGAAACATTTGCGTTTGGAATTTAATTTTTTTGCTCTTGGAAATAGCGAAGCCGAACTAGTTTAAATTTGCATTAGCAGTCAGTTGTTCAAACTGTTTTAAACTGGAATTAAGTTGGGGGGTCTGTAAGATAAGCTGGTTTTAACACAGAAAATAAATTACCAGCAAGGGCCGCCAACCTCCAAATAACACCAGCGCTGAAGACAATTTCCAGAGCTGCCTGAAGTTCTTCAAGGAGTGTTTTTCCTGAAAAAGTTCCATGTAGCCACTGATTTTTCTCATTAATCTGTTCGGTTTTTAAGAAAATAGTTGTCTCGCGTGTCATCCGACTGTGACCTAGTTCGGAAAAGCCAAACCCACTTCACTTGGATGAACGGGCACGGAAGCGTCGGATGGGCTCTCCAGCTGAGCTTGAAAATATTTCCATTTAAAAATGNTCATTGCCATTATAAAGCATGGTGTCATCCTACGAAGGCTGGGGCAAGGCTCTCCCCTGGAACAGCTTTAGCACTTTGATATATAAACAAATCCCCGGGCCAGGAGCCAGCGCTGGTGGCGGCGTGTAGGCGATGGTGCCGTGGAGGATTATGCCCAGGGGAATATTTCCTGGCTGCCGTTTCTCTCGCTCTTCCTCCCGTAGCACCACAGCACTTCACGTGGTGTCATGCGTTTACTCCCGTGGACACCGGGATGGGCTGGGAGGTGAAATGCCTGGCCCGAGGGATGCAACAGCGCAGAGAGTCAAGTCCGGGCTACTCGTATGCGAGTCCTCGAGCCCTAGCCACGGGGCCACCTCTGCGGGGCAGACTGTGCAGCCCTTTGGACCTGGTGATTAAAGGGGTGTCCGTTTTCCCTAAAGATCATTCCCCCTGTCCGTGCATGTCCCCCTTGCAGGCATTACCACAGCATGGAGGTTTTTACCCACTACGATCTGTTGAACCTCAACGGAACCAAGGTGGCCGAAGGACACAAAGCCAGCTTCTGCCTGGAAGACACGGAATGCGAAGCAGGTAGGTTTGCCGGAGTCCTTTGTGCTGGGAATTTATTGCTCTCCAAGTCCGGAACGGGGCCTGACAGGAGCCAGAAACAGTCCTGAGCCTACGTGAGCCTGGAGTGGTCTCTACAGGTGCAAGAGAATCCCCAAAAAGCACCGTGTGCTGAGGTTCTCAGACCTCGGCTCCTCACGTCCTTACTCTGGGCTGCTCAGAAAACCAAACTCTGCATTTTCCGATTCCTGTAAAGTGAGAAATTCCAAAACGTGCCTGTAGGCGACGAGGTATGGAGGATGGCCGAGCTCCCGCTGCGCAGTTAAGCAGTTACGTGTGTTTCGCTACACGACATTGAGCAAGACCCTGTTGCGTTAAATCTCACCCAAAAACACCGTGCCTGTGGCTCGCTGCTCTCTGTGGCGGCTGGAGAACCACTCGCCCTTCCTCCAGCGTGTCCGGGGGTGGGAAATTCCCAGCCCGACTTCGCTGTGAAATCCGACATTTTGTGCCTCTCTCTCTCCTCGTTTAGACGTGCAAAAACAGTACGAATGCGCCAATTTTGGGGAACAAGGGATCACGGTGGGATGCTGGGACGTGTACCGCCACGACATCGACTGCCAGTGGATCGATATTACGGATGTCCCGCCCGGCGATTACCTCTTCCAGGTACGGGAGGAAAAAAAAGAGGGTCGGAAACACCGCTCTTGCTTTTATCTTATCCATTAGTGATGGCAAGAATTTTCCTAACTCGTTTATTTGTACGTCTCCTGCAGTACTGTAAACTTTTGGTTATAAAGAGGTTATATTCCCAGGATACCTAAAAGATAAAGAATTACCAACAAAGTGTTGCCAGATCGTGTTACTTGCCCAAGTGGAAAAAATCAGAGCCAATAACCACAGCTGGGAGATGAGAGTTTTAAGAAATCCGTGTCCAGCTAACATGGGATATTTCTCCAAGTCTTAAGAAATCTGTGTCTAGCTAATATGGGATATTTCTCTATAATCCACGTGCAGTTCATGTTGTTAGCGCTGTGTTATATTTTTTTATATATATATAAAATATATATATATTTAAAAAATATTTTTATATA
>VZSF01011224.1:77393-88660 GCA_013398295.1 Chionis minor
CCCAAACTATGAAGTTGCCGAATCGGATTATTCAAATAACGTGATGAAATGCCGGAGCCGGTACGACGGGCAGCGCATCTGGATGTACAACTGCCACATAGGTGAGAGTGACTTCCGCGGGGGAAAGCTGGGGGCCGTTGTGCACGGATCAGGCTGCGGCGCTGGCCCTTCACTGGGAATTCCATGCGCTTGGAAAGATGAGATACAGAGCCCCCAACCCCCCTGGGCGCTATTTGCCGTGGCCTGGCTGAAGGCAGACACCAAAGTGTCCCTGTCACAGGGTCAAGCTGATCCCTTAGTGCTGTGTCACACGCGTTCCCGGAGCAGCGAGCACAACGCTCTCCGCAAGACGCGCAAGAAATCCCTCAGGTTTGGGAGAACAGATGTTCCAGCTGTATCCCTTCTACAAGGAAAAGAGCATTTTTTCCCCTCCCGAGACTGTCAGACAGAAGGAAAGCTCTTGTGCAATCGGAGAATTTGTTTAGAGCGCCCGAGTAGGTCTGGGGAAAACAACTCCACCTTCTTCCCAGGCTCAAATTATTACCAGCCTGGGCCTGACCTCTGCAGACCCCAAATCTCCTTCCTTGAAAAGCAAACAGGAACAGCAACGGGTGAAGCAGAGCGGTGGAGAGGAGCCCTCTGCTCAAGCCAGAAATGAAAATGCCCTGCTGGCCCTTGAACGCGAGGGAAAACTCTGCATTTTCTTCACTAGATGTGAAACATTTGCGTTTGGAATTTAATTTTTTTGCTCTTGGAAATAGCGAAGCCGAACTAGTTTAAATTTGCATTAGCAGTCAGTTGTTCAAACTGTTTTAAACTGGAATTAAGTTGGGGGGTCTGTAAGATAAGCTGGTTTTAACACAGAAAATAAATTACCAGCAAGGGCCGCCAACCTCCAAATAACACCAGCGCTGAAGACAATTTCCAGAGCTGCCTGAAGTTCTTCAAGGAGTGTTTTTCCTGAAAAAGTTCCATGTAGCCACTGATTTTTCTCATTAATCTGTTCGGTTTTTAAGAAAATAGTTGTCTCGCGTGTCATCCGACTGTGACCTAGTTCGGAAAAGCCAAACCCACTTCACTTGGATGAACGGGCACGGAAGCGTCGGATGGGCTCTCCAGCTGAGCTTGAAAATATTTCCATTTAAAAATGAACGTATTTAGCTTTTTTTGTCTCTCCATTAGCAAAAAGCAAGAGCATGGTCCTATTTAAGCAGAGTAAACGGAACCCACTTACCCTCAGCCTCAAGGAGACTGTTGCACAGGTCCTGCTAGTTATGCCCTAATTTTTTTAAACAACAAAAGTTAGCAGTGAAATGGAGGGCAGTTTGTAGTCTAGTCTTCCAACTACATAAAAGACTAGATCCAGTACTCCTGGGCACTCTTGGCTGTTACTAGGTATGGCAAAATTTAATTAACACTTAAATTGATCAGCCCGGGGACGATCTTTGCTCTCCTCGTACTTGCTTTGAGCGTTTTCGCAGCATCTTTTGCAGGTTACCCAAAAAAACCCCGCTGCGTTCCCTGCCTTGTGTTGCAACCTGCCTTTGCTCCCTCCTGCTCAACCCCCCTGTTCTTCCTGTCCCCTCCCCAGGTGGCTCCTTCAGCGAGGAAACGGAACAGAAGTTCGATCACTTCAGCGGACTCACAAATAACAAGGTGTCCACCCGATAGACCAGCATCGCCTCCCACCCCACTATTTAAAGAAGCGAGGGTTTTTCCCGCTTCGGTGATTTCCCTAAACCACTGCACAACACCGAAAAATCAAGCAAACAATCAAACTCTAAATTAGCAAGGTAAATTATTGTCTAAAGATGCCTTCCTTCCCCACTGAGGTGCTCAGACCACCCCGTGTCTCTCGTAACTCCAGTCCCTGCTCCTGAGGTAGGTAGGAGCAGCCTTTTAAATATCTCCATCTCTCCACCATTCCACCCTTCTCCGCGAAGACTTCTCCCCTCCACTTTGCAGCACCATCTTTACTCACAGATGTTAGGTCCAGGCTGCAGCAAGCACAATTTGCCTCTGTTTTGGGTACCAACAACCTAAATCTGTCTTTACCATTCCTCAAGGCATTAATCTCGGTATCTTTAAGCTTTTTTGACTCAAGCTTGAACGCACCATCGATGCAAACGCCGCCGTTTGTGACGCTGCTTCTTGAACACAGCTAATCCTCAGCGCCGCCACGTCGTTACTCCATTTTAGCAAAGAAATACAGGAAAGGGGGAAAGAAAAAAAAAAGAGGAAAAAAAGAAAAAGGAGCAGCTTTTTCTGAGCAGAACAGTATAAAGCATAATTTAATACTGCAGTGAAACTCTTGTATCCAACAATCGACTCCCAACACAATCTCTTAAGCGGAGCAGCAAATGCAGAACTGTCTTCTCCCAGCGCATCAGGGCTCCGTGAAGCTCCACCTCCCTCGTGACATCTAGAAGACTTTGCAGGTCTCCTGATGATGGAATTCCATTCCATTCCACAGTAAGCTATTCACCCAACAGATTCTACATACATCAACATACTGCCTTCGAAGCTGGGTATTCCCTCTGTCTTTTCTTTCACGGATGAATTTAGTTAAGGCATTGTATCGTCACTGTACCTTACAGAGGTGACTTCGTGGCTTTCATCATCAGGGAGCTTGGAGCTGTGCTGCCACAGACCCACCTGTGTAAGTCGTCTTCAAAAGGATTTTTTTTTTTTACACTTGGTAAATTCATAATGGTGCTCAGCGTGTTCCTCTGTTTGTTTGAGGACACGCATCGCTACACGTTTTCAGACACAGCTACTTGAATAAAAAACATTTTACCCAGAAAAAATGTTTTATATGCCCTTTGTGTGTTTCTACTCCACAAAAGTTGAGGGCCTTGGTGACAATTCCTGCTAATGAAGTTTTTTTCCTCCCTCTCTCTGTATGGAAGACTTCTACAAGCCACTCAAGTTCACTGAATACTCTCTCAGCTGACCATTTCAATCCCCAGGGGGTTTGAAAGTGGCCACATTTAACTTGTGCTCTCCCTCACCTACCTCACAGGGATGTTGTGAGGCTTAAAGAATGCCGAAGCCTGTCGGAGTTATTTCCCTCATGTATCCAGCGGGCCCAGATGGTGGCACCTAGCAAAGGTTTTTAGCCTCCTGTTAAGTTGGAAAACTCCATTTTGTTCTCAAGATGCCGGACTGTGTGGCAAAAGCAGAGTGGGAGACGTGGTGGAGGATGCTCTGCTGCAGCTGCCACAACAAGAGGTGTCTCGCAGCATCTCCCAACACCAGGCTCTGGGCAAATCCAAACTGGGAATTCTGGTTTTTGGCAAGTTCTGGTTTTCTTTTCCTAATCAGTGCGTGACTCCTTCCCTTGCCGATGGCGCAACAAAGCAAGTCAGGCTCTTTACACGCGATGTAAATCAGAAGAAACCCTGAAACTCACTTGCATTCAATGCTTGTCAGTTTTGTGGGCTATTTTAACAATAACATTACAACAAAGTCAACATTAAACAGATTTTTTTTTTTTTGTGGGTTTTTTTTTTTTAACTCCTGCAGATACTCTGCTCTAGCTTACAGCTGAATTTTGGCCAACAAGATACAATTCCCTTACCCTAATACATTTTTTTTTTCTTTTTTAAAGTCATAGACCAGGCTTTTCCGTAAGCAGCCTTACTTTTCTGCAAGTGCCCCAGTGAGTAACCAACGCTTTGAAATGGAGTAGGGTGAGATGCTCTGCGTAAGGAAAAGCCAACAGCAGCCCTGGCAGGGCTCGGCTCTCGAGCTCAAAATCTCATTCAGAGGAAAATTTTTTTCCCCTTCCCAACTTTAGAGGAAAAAAGAAAATAAAAGAAAAAAAAGACGGGGCCTAATCCATAAGAGAACATCCCCATGGCAACTCACTGTTCTGCATGCAGTTTAATATCACAGCCATGCTCATCTATACATCTTTTTTTGTTTTTAGCTGAGATGGTTTATTCCTCCTGGTCCAAGCTTTCCGGCAGGAGCACTTCGGGGCCCAAGACGTCCTGCTGCTTGTGCTTCAGCCCCAAAGCCCGGGTCACCAGCCTCTTCGCCACGGCGGTGTCGGTCTGGGGTCTTTCTTTTGCGAGGTGAAGGAGCTCTGGGTGAAAATGGGTGAAAATCATTACGTTAGCGCTTGTTCAGAACAGTGTGGCGGTTAAACCACACGACTGGCAGACAGAGGGGCCGATTTCTATTTTCTTAGTTCCTTTACAGGATCCCAAATTAGCCCAGGAGCCACGAGGGTCGATCCCTACCCAGTAAATTGCCTTCTCTTTTAGAAAGAGGTGCCTCCAGCTTTGCGCTGAACATTTCTCAACGCCAGTTCAAAAGCTATTTGGCTACGATTAAGCTCCACGCCGCTTCCGCAGCGGGAAAGAGAATTTGTCCCCCATTTGCTTTCAGGAACAGCTTCCTCCCCAAATTCCTGGCAAAATTCAGCAAGTCAAATCTCTGAGAACAAAATGAAGGCGCGCAGTCCAACAGTTTATCCGTGCACAGGGAAGTTTGGTCTCCATTTAGACAAAGCGAAATGGGCCGTCTAAATCCTTAGAAAGCAGCAAGTTAAAAAAAAAAAATCTGCATTTTTTTAAAAAACCAGCTCAATCTATCAGATGCTTTGGGAAAGCCCTTGGGCCAGTAACCTCCATTTTGTGGTAGCCATCTGGCTTGCTACGGTTTCATCTTACAAGAAATGAATGCACCAAAACTTTACCAAGTCCACAGTAGTTTGGATTTGGCACTTATCTAATCGTCTTCTCATATCCGCAACTGTTTGCAAATTTATTATCCAGTTAGCAATGGGGGCTTTGCTTGCTTTTTCTCAGAAGTTTATTACTAAAAGGCAGCCCGGCAGCAGCTTAAAGAAAAAGCGGCAGACTCGAAGCGTCCACAGCTTGGAAAATAAAACTGCCGCTCTTTCTTGAGAAAGCTCAAAATAAAAATAAAACAACAAAAAAAAAAAAAAAAAAAAAAAAAAANAAAAAAGAAGAGACACTGTCAGCTAATTAAGATCCCAAATTTGTATTTGGAAAATTAAAAACAAAGCTAATTAAATCGAATCCAAACAGAGTTTATACATGGTGTTCCCCAGAAGGAGTTTGTAACCCGATTCAGACGCGAGCCGAGAGGCTGCAGCACCGAGAATCGGGGAGCGTGAAAGAAAACAGACGAGGTGGAGAGTGCGAAATCAACTCCAGGCGTTTTTTTTTTGACATTTCATTTAAATCCAGCAGTCTTAAAAACTCAGGAACTTCTAACTGTGACAGTGTCCCCTTACAACATTAATTTAATACTGAAATGTGTTTCCACTGCGATGTACTGTAGAAATAACAGCATCGTCGTAGGTTCAGCAAAGCCTCTACTGCGACGAGATTCGTGGCGTTTCTTTACTGTGGCAAGTGTAACTGATTACAGTATGATTTTAAAAGGCAATGAAATACATAAAACAATGTTAATGGCTAAGCTTAACAATTCCTTCCTTCACCTGATACTGAATAAAATTCTGCCAGCCACCAAATGTAACTGCCATTGGTTTTGTCTCGTCTGTTTTCTTTAATGGGGCAGAGGAAGTTCCTGGGCAGGCTCGTGGCCTCACGCAAGAAAGACTAAGCCTGAATTTCAGCAAACCACAACAAAAAGCAACAGGCTTTGATGCTTTTGTTATTCGGTCCGCCTAGAGAAAGGAGAGAGTGACCAAAAACTTCAGCTGTAGTTATTATCTCTCCTGTGCGCGGTGTATAATAGAGTCTGGATCTACAAATTTGCCTGCTGCCAACAGCCAAACCCGGCCTTATTGATGCAGAAAGTTTTAACACCACTAGGAGACAGGTTGGCTGAAAACACTGAGGGGGAAAAAAAATATAAAATACATCTGCAGGCTTTTATCAAAGCCTCTACGCAGCAGCTCCCTGTCCTGCGACGCCAGTAAAGCGGAAAAAAAACCCACTGAACCAAAAAAGAAATGCTAGTCTTTAATATGTTTCCCCGTTTAACTTGTCATCGTGACCACTCAGGGTATAGAAGACTGGTAAACCAAAAAATAATACTAATTTAAAGAAAAAAGATTGTCTTACTTGGTCGCTGAAGCACCTTGATCTTAGACTGCTTTGTTGCGTGGATCAACGGTCGGATCTTTAAAGAAGGGTAACGTCGGCCCAGGGCTTGAGATGCTTCAAAGAACAGAAGATTGCTGAAATTAGCAGGCTGAATTTATTATTTAATAATAAAAAAAATCAGTCTGTGGTCCAGTAACAGTGAATAAACTGATGTGTTATCTCAAGGCTTGTACTAAAACACCTAAACTCCTTCTGGTCACCTCAGGCTTCCAGCCTGCGCGCCTTGTGCAGGAAGAGGCTCAAGAAAATATAAACATGTTTTAAAGGGAAAATCTCTCATTATGAGACTAAATCTCAAGAAAAAAGCAGGAGCTGTGGGACTACAGGTGCTGCTGGGTGGAAAAGTCTCTTGGGATGGCTCTGACTGGAGCTTGGGGAGTTTGTCCCCGAGGTCAGCGAGGAGGCTCGGGGTCTGACCCCGTGTTCAGGAGGTTATTGTACTCCTGCAGGGATTTTGTCTAGTTACAAGACACAGTACCTGTAGAGGGGCTGGAGAAGATTCCCAGGGCGTGCGTATCATCAACCCACTGGATTTTGAAACCACTCTCACTAAAATGAAAAGACAATAGAATAATATTCATTAATAAGAAAGGGAAGAAACAAAAAAACAACATCATAAAGCCCATCAGCCACCTGGTGTTCTCAACAGAACTTAAGTGTTTTTATACAAACAGCCTTTCAAAGCATCACACCCATTTTACGCGAGGGGAGAGAAGGAAAGGAAGGCACAGAGAAATACAAGGTGCGCCCTTCTGAAGGCCACAATCTAATTTCCCCCAGCAGCTGCCCCCGAGAACTCTCCTTTTCCTCTGCAGAAACCCCTGGCCAAAACCAACCTCCATTTCAGGGACTGTCTTACAACACAAAAATTATCCCTTGTCATTTACGTAGCGCTTTACAACCACCACCCCATCGCGCTCCGGCATCTACAATAAAAAGCAAGCGATTTATGGAAGCGGTTTACAAAGCTTCGGGTGAAGAGACCGATGCGAAAAAAATCTAATAAAGTGGCAGCCGAAAAATGTTGAGTTTGGGAGCAGGGAGTTCAAAGATTTTTCCTGCAGCACAGGAAACACAAACACAAGCGACTGCTCCGATCGGACCCGTTGATCTTCAGCTGGGTTTCACTCTCACAGCCAGCGGGGGGAAAAAAAAATACATTAGAGGAAACCCACGATAGGCAGTAGCTTGTTTAAAATGTAAATCATGGGGTTTTTTTTTTAATTTTAAGAGATGCACAGAAGTGAGGTGTTCACATCTAATCCGCCAGGAGAGGAGGAGGAGGGTGGGAGGAAAACCAGGGAGAGGCACCCACAGCCACGGTGGCTGCAACGAGCGCCCTTTATCGCTAACGCGGGGCTGAACTTCGCTCGGGTCCGTGGCTCCTGTAGGCGCACGGCTCAGTTCCCCGTATTTACACACTAAATCTTATCGCCCACAGCAGGATTGAGCCCTTTTTTCTTGCCAAGCCTTATGTAAGCACGTAATTTCACTCAAGCACTGGGGTAAACTGGGCTAAAGTAACACAGCAGCTCGTAGCAGGCGCTGAAATACTCTCACTGAACCTGGAGCAGAAGGAATAAGCCTGCACGTAGGTACCTGCTGGGATGACCCAGCCCTGGAGAACCGCTCGCGTTTTAAATCGTGCATAAACTGCAGGAAAACGCCCTTTAAGGCACGGAAAGAGCGTAAGACGCAAGGGCACGAAGGCGAAACTAAAATTCAAAATTCAGCAGGTTCCGCTGCGCGTTCCAGGCGCGACTGCTGCTCCCTTCGTGCGCTCGGGCTCTGGGAGCGGTACTCACTGGAACTCCGAGAACATTTCTAACAGATGCTCCGTTTTCAGCGACGGGGAGAAGTCATAGATTTCGGTGACGTGGCCAAAATCCCCTTCGCTGAGCTGTGCCTCTCCGTAGCTGGCGTAATCGAAGCTGATCCTCTCGACGCTGATGTCCTTCACGGTTAAATGACCCACAATCTGAGAACGTTAAAAAAAAAATTAAAAAAAAAAATTAAAAAAGAAACATCAGACAGGGTTTCATCTCAAAGAGCAACCCCCCAGGGCCCCGTCTCCATCCCTGCACACCACTCCTGCAGCCACGCTCCCACCGACAGGTTCAGCAGCCGCCCGCGGCAGCGCCGGCACCGGGAATCTCCTCCCACGGCCTAATGCCTTCACCTCGGGCCAGCTCCCGAGCCACCCCCGTGTCCCCAAAAATCTCTCCCCGCAGCGACGCTCCAGGCAAAACGCTACCTCTGCCAAGAGCTCCGCCGCACAGTCGTCCTCCGGGCTGCTCTGCCCGCTGCCGGCCGCGCTCTCCTCTCTGTCGCCCGCAGACAGATGCAGCTCACGCCACAGCGCATCCGCCAAGCCCGAACGCTCCTTGTCCTCCTCTTCCGTCATGGACACGTTCCCGCTGCCGTGCTGCCCGGGAGCATCCAGCCAGCGCTCCTCCTGGTCCTCGGGAGTTGAGGGGTCGGCACCACGGACCAGCTCAGCTGTGGCCAGAGGCTCATTTTGGGCTTCGGCAGGGTTCTGGTTACCCTCCAGCTGGGGAAGGCTGGGGCACTCTCCATCTTGGCTTTCCAGTTGGGAGAAATTCCCGCCTCCCTGCCCCGTGCTGACGTTCACAAAGTCCTTGCCCTGTTCTTCAGGTGGCGACACGTCTCCGCCGCTCTCCGGGCTCTTGGCAGCGACGCGGCTCTTATCTTGGTCTTCCAGCTCCGGCGACGTTGCACTGGGCTCTGCGGCAGCCGGCTCTGTCCCGCAGTTACTGCTGCGACTTTCCGATAGGGAGGAGTTTTTGCCGCACTCCGCGGCACCGGCATCCCGGCTCTTTTGGCCTTGGGCTGGCAGCTGGCACAGGGGTTTGCTGCCTTCCGGCACGACGGCGTTGCGGCTCCCATCTTGCTCTTCTGCTTCGCTTGGGTTTTTATTGCGTGCCGAGGAAAGGGAATCCGAACAGTCTTTATCCTGACTTTCCTGCCCGGAACAACCATCGTTCTCCACTGACGGGCCATCCGTACGGCACGGAGGATGTTCATCACTCACGTCAGCGGTACTTTTCCCCAAAACGCACCCTTCGCCAGGCTCCTGTTGCTTGCCAGGGGCCAAGGAGACGTGGCCGGGGCTGCCTCCAGCCTGGCCCAATCCCCCCCGGGCGCCCCCGAGCGAAGCCTTAGGGCAAATCCCTCCTTCTTCCCGTGCTGCATCTCCCACCGGGCTCTCCCGCTCCCCCCACTCCGCCTTCTTGCGCATCGCCTTGGGGACGTACAGGGCTTTATCTGGTTTCTTCCAAGGGGGCCTTTTTATCCTCCCGGACCCCACGCAGGCTCGGGAGTTGTCGCCGTGCCCCTCGCCGCCGTGCCGCAGCCTGCCGCCTCGACCCCCCCGGCCCCACGGCTGCGCAGGCCGGTGCGGTCTCGGGGGGTTGCCGCCAGGTTTTTGGTCGCTGGTCTCGCTGGGCAGCCTGGGATCAAGAGAACGGCACGGGATGAGCAGAGAAACCCAAGTAACGTCACATTTGGAAAAGCCAGAGAGGGGGGAAAAGCATCAAATGCACACAGAAGTCAGCAGATAGCGGGGGGGGGAACGGAAAAAGAGCCTCTTCTTCCTTAACAAGTGGAAAGTGCCCTCAGTAGGAGACACCCTCCTCTCCGCGGAGAAGCACCGTGCAAAATTCACGCTCAAGAGCTCAAAAAAACACACCCCCCCCTGCAGCCACAGGAAGAAAAGGGCTGTGACATCTACCCCGCCCCACCTTACGGCCGAGTGACAGATGACCGTCCTCCTCCGCCATCCTTCTCCCACAGAAAAGCTGCTCAACAAATCCACGTTTTCCACGGTCCGATGGATCAGGTACCGGAGGCGACTGGACAGAGGGGGGAACAGGAGCACCCTGAAAAAGAGAGAGGGGTCGGGGGCGTCAGCAGCTTGCGGGAAGGAAAAGCGCAGGATCGGAGCAAGGCTTTATTAATGTCTCTTCCCAAGTGCTTCCCGGCGTAGGGTTCAAATCCAAAGCCCAAAAGCCAGGCAGGACTTTCTGGTATTAGAGCGCCAAAATCCCTTCCCCATCCTAGACGTCTAGACAGACAGCCTCACTTCGCACGTAGCACCAGGACCGCGAGGGCGGCTGGGACTGCCTGGCCTTTGGACTCTCATTCCTGCCTGTATCCGTGCTGGGAATGGCCGGGAAGCACCAGCAGAAGGCTCTTAGAGATCCCCCTCCTCCCAGTCCAAGCGCGCTCCAGAAACCAGCAACTAGAAGAACACGAATGGATGAATAAACACCACGTTCAATTTCTCTGCATTTAGACACGTTCTTACAACTCTGGTTTCGTTCCTGAGTGTTTTACGACAGCGCAGGTACCTTCTCTGCCAAGCTTTTTTTTTTAAAAAACCCAATGAAACAAATATTTAAAGTCATTACAAGCTGGCAGGAAGCTGAACTAAGGAATCCCAGGCCTTCTGCTATCCGACACCCTCTTTTTGGCCATCTCAAGGGCTTCAAAGGTCGCTGGATCAGGAATTAGGTCCAGTTAAATCCAGCCTGGCCAAAGAAAAACGACGCGGCATTCCAAGACAATGGAGTTCACTGCCGCGAGGAGGATCCGGCGGCGCGCAGGAAGCCCGCAGCAGAGAAGGGGGAAATGAAACAATTTGATTATAAAACTGTTCATTTTAAGTCGTCGGGTTAAACGGTGGGTTAGGCCAGAGCAGGGCTGGCACAAAAGCCACCAGCGTCCAAAGCAGCTCCGCTTGGAGGAGTAGGAACGGCGGAGCGGGCACGGGAGAATCCCTACGCCGATCCCTGGACTGCGGGGATGCTCCGAGGCCAGGATGGAGCTTCCCAGCCAGGCTCCAAACGCTGCCACTCAAACCCAGCCGGCGTTTTCACCCCGGAGAACCGATGCACGACGGAGACGAGCGTCGCAACGTGCCATGGCTCCCGGAGCGGCACGCGGTGGCGGCGATGGGGAGCAGGTGACCCCCGGAAAGCCACGGTGGTGGCGGTGCTGGGACACCCACCTGTGGTGCTGCCCCTGCAGCAGGAAGTGCTCCAGCTCCTCCGCGATCCTGCCCACGAACTCATCCTCGTTGGGCGAGAGGAAAACGCCGTCCATGCAGCGCAGCGCCAGGGTGGCAGCGGATGGGAGGCC
>VZSF01011238.1:0-79898 GCA_013398295.1 Chionis minor
GCTGAGGCCAAACCACGACATAGAGTCATAAAGGTAAATCCTCAAAGGTGCAAAGCAGTTAGCAGCTTTTCTTGCCATGAACAGGATTTTTAGAAACTAACCAGCCTGCGCTGAAAATTGGGCATGGCGTATTCTGCAATATCCTGACTGTTTTTGGCATTTAAATCTCTCTTTAACACTGTTTTAACCTCAGGAGAAGTTAACTTTAACACTGTTTTAACTGCTGAAGAACATCTAACATCTTTTGAGTTTCAGCTGGTCTACTGCTTCCTTGTTCACCACAAAGAAGTGGAAATAGTGTCCCTGACCTCTCTTAGCTTCTGACACTCAGTATTTAGGATCACAGTATCTTCAGACAGTGTGCAATACCAGTTGCTCTGAATCACAGAGAAGCGTGCAACAAAGGGAGAGCACTGTGGGGGTCTTGCCGTATAAGAATAAAATTCAATGCCTCTCTTAGGTAAAATACATTTTGAATAAAACAATATACGAGTTTGGGTTTTGGGGTTTTTGTTTTGTTTGGTAGTTTTTAGAGGGGGTTGGTGGTGTGGTGGTGTGGGGTATTTTGTTTTGTTTCTTGTGGGGTTTTTTGGCTTTGTGCTATGATAGATTCTCAGTTCTAGGAACAGCTTTCAGAAGTGGATTTGTGCAGAGCATCCAGTTTACCTTTTTTGATATAACGATTTCATTTGCAGTTAATATTTCTTCGCAAGTTAACACTTGAAATGTAAAAATACAAGGAAAAGCTAAAAAGCAAATATGGTTCACCAGTAGGGAAGAGTATTGTCTTTCCACCAAAAAAAGTGTAAAATCCAAACCCTTGTCCTGAAGATGCTTTGTATTTCTATAAAAATTGACTAGTCTACCCTTTCCTTCATTCACCCTCTGCTACTGAAAAATTCATGAGTGTCCACCTTTTGAACGCTGGTAAATAAATAATGAGATCTGTTTATCCTTGATTAATTGAACTTGAATATTACAAAGGAGTAGTCCTGGCAAGCTCCCTGTAGTAGTTTTCTTGTGAGCTTGGCCAGCCAGCCTGAAGCCTTTACCTGTCCGGTTTTCATTTACAATCATACTCTCCTGTTGTTTTTATCTGCCTAAGTCTGCAGTCTCAGTTTTACTCAGCATCTCATTAGGACCGTAGTTCAGCAAAATATATATTTAATTTCCAAGACTCTTTTAAGTAACAGACTGTAAATATTTAGCTGTTAAAGCTGTGTTCTTGAAGTCATGCTTGAAGGTAAGCAAAATGTTTGGCTGAAGCCCTGACATATTACCTTCTCAAGCCTCTTCTTCACCTGCATTTATAGAAAGTTGTCTGCAGTACTAGAGTAGAGGAATAATCTTCGTGATCAAATTCTTTTTTTGAAGGAGGGCTTTGAGGATTTTGTTTCTCATTTGAAGAGCCTAATTTTTTGCCTCTTTTTTTTTTCTTTTTCTAAAGACAGAGTATGAGCTTTTGCAAGAGTTGTACAATTTCAAGAAGCCTCATAGAAATGCAACAGAGGTATGGTATTTCCTTGTGGGATGCGTGAGGGAAGGATTCTTTTGATTTATCCAATAAAAATGAGTTGCACCAAGGAAGGAACCTATGAAAGGTGCTTAATGAAGTGGTCTCCAATTAAGCTATGCAGCATGCTAAATGCTAATCAGCAGCGTCTTAGGAGTTCTTTCCTATTAAATGCTTTAGTTAAATGTGTGAACTGCATAAATATTTAGCATGAGTGTGAAAATTAACTTCTGTAAACAAGTGGTAATAGACAAGGAAGAAATTAAAACATAGTAAGTCATCTGCAATCTTGTTCTTTTTATGGCTCAACAGAGCTTGGGTTGGTGGTTTGTTTTGGGTTGGGTTTTTTGTGGTGTGGTTTGTTGTGTTGTTGGTTTTTTTTTTTTAACTCCAGGCTCTCCCCTTTCTTGCTGTAGTTGCTCTTCCTTGATAGTTAGAACTCAATGTCTAACTGGTATTTCACTTATTTATTTAGATGTAGAAGGGCTGGTATTATACCACTGTAATGTATTTTTCATTATATGCATTATGTGTGTCTGAATTATGGAAGTGTAAGCCTGCTGTAGCTGCCCAAATAGTCATTCAGCCCTGAGCCCAAACCATGGAGACAGACATGTTAATGATCATTACACCAAGTAATTTCTAAACAAGATCTTGTCTTTGGTTTTCTAATCTTATCTGAACACTATTACGGAGAGATTTAACACATACAACTATCACAGATTAATGAATCCTAATTAATATGTGTGTATAAAGAAATGGAGATATGTGGAAGATTGTCAAATTGATTTTCATGTGTCTCAGTCAATCAGCAATAAAACCAGTTACCTATTTAAAAGGTAGTTAAATGTGAATAGGGTAAACACTTCTGATTTAAGTTCCCAATATGATTTCAGGGCACAAGTTATTTACAAAAGCCAACAAGTTTATAGGAGGCAACTGAAAGGATTAACAGAGAGTGAGTAATGGATAAGTATAGAACTGGACAAGGGTGGGTTTATAGCAAGTCAGTCAATTTAAAGGATTTGAAGGTAGAAAATTAGTGAACTTTGTGTTTTTTGAAGTTTCAGAAAACATCCTAGAAGTCTAATCTCTTAAAATCTGTTTTCATAGTTCCAGAATACAGTTTGATGTACATTTCTATCATAGTACAAAATAATAGGCTGTTTGGGAGTTTTTTGTTTGGTTTTGTATTTCAAGTAGTATAGAGGGAGATCAGACATGTCTTTTAAGGTTAATTATTGGTCCTGCTTGGAAAAGTGTCTCAGTCATACTCCAGGATAGGATCATAGATTTGTACTTCATGACTGGTTGATACCCTCAGCTCCTCTTAAAAATTACCCCAAAGTTGACATCATTGGCCAAAAGAAGCAGCATCTGTTAAATGATACAGCCAGCAGAACCCTAAGAGGGAATAGTTGTGTTCTTAATTGTTACCCATCTATTCTAATGTGCCTTTTAATAATTTTCCTTCACACGCCACTGCACTGAGCTTTTTTAATACCAAATATACCAAGCATTGCTTTTTATTTTATGTAGGCTCATTTTCTGCAAATGTTTGCATGTACAACTCTATTCATTTATGCAGTGTCACTCCAAGAAGATTACCTCTTCAGGTGTTCTGAACTTTTTAAGAAAGGGCATAAACCTTTTCAGGATCAGAGCAATAACTGACATAATAAATTAATAATGTTTTTTCAGGCATGCAGAGTTGAAACAACTGCAAAGCATCAAACAGGCCATTTTGTTTTGCTGAAAATGCATTTGATTTAATAATATATGTTTTAAGAAACCTATAAAGTTAAATTCTCTTGATTAGAAAAATGTAAAGCTGGTACTCATCTGAACAGTTCAGTGCTGTATAGAAAAAAATCCAACAATTAATCACATACAGTTTCTTTGCTCTCCCTGGTGTATTCTACCAGCATGTAGATGTGGCTTTTTTTATTTGTTGTAGGAAAGAGAGCAATGAGGGGTGATTTATTCTGAAGATATAACAGCTTCTGCAGACGTTCATTCTGATCCTCTGGAAAAGATGTTCTGTAGTAATGAATCAGTTGTTTCTGATTCCCCAGTTCCAGTAGATCTGTCATTTCAGAATTTATAGTCATTTCAGAATTTAAATCATAGGGTAAGCCATGACATTCTTACCTCTTTTTTTTGTTTGTTTTGTTTTCCTAACATACTTTTATATGTGCTTATTTAAAGGAGGGCTTGCTGGATTGTGTTGAAAACCGTGTTCATCAGCTAGAAGATCTGGAAGCAGCATTTGCAGATTTGTGTGACAATGATGATGAAGACACCCTACAGAAGTGGGCTTCATATCCTGGGTAGGAGATTTCTAAATGGCTTAAAATGCAAACAGTAGTTTGGGAACTGATTAGCCCAGCACTTTGCTAACAGAAAAAGGGAGAAGCTGGATAGGCTCTATGCAAGGCTACCATTTTTCCTTTAGCTCTAGAGGAGAAAGAGGCAGACAAAATGCAGTAAAAGGCAGTCTGGTGTCTTCAGTGCCATGGTAAGCCTTCCAAGACCAGCCTTGTACAGCTTCATGCAAATTGTGTTGGCAGTGAAGGGACGCAGATTCGGTGACTGAAAATTTAGTGATCTATGTGAAGCAGAGCTCTCAAAAAAAGCAACAAACTACGGAGGATGTGGAGAAGGACTTCTTTGGTGATCCCAAAGGCTCTGCTTTCCGTGGAAAAATGGGAGTGGATGAAAGGCTGTAACTGAGCAACAGTGTCCACAAAACATTTCAGCAGCATCCGCTATGTTTTTAGACTGTGTTTTCAGCTGAAGAGAAACAGCAAAAGTCCAAGCTTTCCCTTGATAGGAAAATCACTCATTTTCCCCATCAAATGCAGCAGTTACTGTCAGACCTGCATAACAGTCTGTGTAACAGTGACCACAGGTGTTTCGTATCAAGTTCATACAACTTTGAGCTACAACAGCTCCTCCCCAGGTCTGCCCTAAAAGAAGTGCAAAGATGTCTTGCAGGTATGAGTATAGGGGCTTACTAAGAAAGACCTGGTAAAACAGTTCAGCAGTACTAATAATTTCCTTTTTTCTCAGGTGTGAGATGACACAGAGGGGCACATTTCATTTTCGAATTCTAGGCCATGATAGCTTCTACTTCCTTCATTTTTTCTCTCTTTCTGGCTTGTTTTTTCTTTTTTTTGGGTTTGTTTTTTTGTTAGATTTTGTTGGGAGGTTTTTTTACCACTTAAGGTAAATATATGTGTTTCCAACTGTTTATGTAAGAAGTTTTTGTTTTGTTTTATCTCCAGAATGAAGCCACTTGTTCCACTAGTTCACAGTTTGAAAACCAGGATGGAAAGCCCAGACTACGAAATGGTAGGTGACTAGATAAAAGAGCAGTAAGTAGACAGATTTCAGAAGCATATTTTCAACAGGGAGGGAAAAGATCATGCTTCATTTCAGACTTGCATCTTGACTCGGGTATTTGTGAAATTTTGGTAGTTTTCCCTTTTTTTAAAATATTTTATTACTTAGGCCAGCTTTTCTTTTTAAAGCTTCTAAAATTCTACTGTACTTGTCTACATTTAGGCAACATTAATGTGATCTTTCTGGACTGTGACATCCCAGGCTGCTTCCTGTGAAGGCAGGTTTCATTTCACCAGGGTCTCTTGATATAGTTCATAGATCTTAATTTAAGGTACCTATTTGTAAAAGATCAGGCCTGTCATCTTCAAGGGCTGTAGCATACTCTGAATTCATTGGAGAGGTACGGTGTACTGGAGATAATGAAACAATCCATACAACCTCCAGAATTTTATTCTTTTTGTTTACAAAAAACAAACAAGTTGGGGAAAAACAGCTCACTGCCGGAAGAGGTTTAAGTTACCTACTGGGCTAGAGATAGCATCTTGGAGACTTTTCAGACAGATAAGCTATATCGATAATTCATCAACAGAACTTAAATCTCTGTTTAATTTATGTGTAGGTCCATCAGGCTGGTTTGACCTGTGATTATATGGAGCTTCCCCACCATGTTAGTACTGAAGAGGAGATTGAAGGCCTCATACAATCCATTAAAGTTCTGCTAAAGGATATGCCTAAGCCCACGCTTGTGACAGTTGCTCGGTAAGACCACAAAGAGAGTTTTACTTCAAAATGCTCAGACTGTGCTTACAAAGCTAAATTATTCTATCAATATAGCACTGGTTGGCACATCTTAAGTTCTGTCTTAAAGTGTAAGCCTTACAGTGTAGTGAAAATTGACATTTGAAAATGTTGCTCATAAGGCAGCGATGCTTTCTAAGGGAAGGTTCTGTGCTGATGGCTGGTTTTACTGGGCTTTAGAGCAGCTAGCACAGATTTCAAAAACAGTGAAAACATGATGACTTAATGAGCTTCAGCACAGGCTATATAAAGCCTGTGAGGAGGCCTCGTATGTGTTGAGATTGATAGCTGTCACTGGCTTTCATATATCTCTGCTACTTTTATTACTTGTGCTAGTTACAGCAAAGCTAGCTTGAACAAGTGTGCATGGGCTGAAATCACATCTTCCGCACTTGTTCTAAGGTTCATTGTACCACAAATAAAATTTCTGGTTTTAGTGGAACTTTTGATGGAAGTGGTTTTCTTCTAATAGGCTGAAAGGGATTTATATTCTAGAAAGCTCCAGTAAAGCTTTGTATGGGGTAAAAGTTATGCTTCCAGGACTATTAGGGTCTTATTTGAGAGAACAGGATGTAACTTGAGGCCAGGGACCTGGGAGAACCAGGGATCTGTCCTGGGAAAACTTAATTTGAAGACCACAGTGTATCTGTTGACAAATTGTTGTAATTTAAACGCTGCAAAAATACTAAGTGTGCCCTTAAAGGGCAAGCAACAATAGCAGAATCTGACAAGAAATTGTTTTTCTCAACAAGAAATAGTATGGCTAATATCTGCAATAAAAGAAAGCTGTATTTCCTGTGGCAACTGCAGGGTTATCGTCCACTGTTGCAGAGAAACTACAGAATAATTTTTGTTTGTAGATCTTGACAGATGTAAAATTCAAGAAGCATCAGCTCTGCTTTTTTACTAGTGTCTGTTTGCAGTTTGTTAATAGGTGCTGTAAATAATGTTATATCCCAGGGATTGTGAAGATTTCTCTTTCAAGTTTTCCTACCTGTTTTACTAGTAACATTTGACTTTTTGAATCTTAACTTTCCACTAGTCCTCTTGCTTGAACTTTGACTGCCAGCATGTTCTGTGTCAGAGTCAGGAACAAAGTAGAATTGGGAGGGTGAATAAGTCACATTTCTAATCTGCTCCAGACTTTCTAGCTTCAAGCAACCTGTTACCATTGTAAGTAGTGAGGAGAAGCACAGCACTGTGCTTTGAAGGGATACTGGGAGGCAGAACTCATCACAGTTTGAAAGCAGCTTCTGCTTAGGCACAGAGCATAACGAGAAAACAAAATGTAGCGATGGTGGTGATACCTGTACTTTCATGCTTTTTTCAATTCCTTGTTACAGATCAAGTTTGGATGACTATTGCCCTTCAGAGCAGGTTGACGTCATTCAACAGAAGGTTCTCAGTCTACTAGGTTCGGTGTATGGCACTCTGGATGTGCACTTAGATTACTCAAGCGCTGCATCTTCTTTGTGACCTTTCTTCTTGTATTGTCCACTAATGCAGTGGATTAATTTAAACTGCATACTAGCTATGGTTGCAAAGGGGAAAAATACGGTTATTTCAGCAGATGGCACTAGAACCCAAGCTGACCAAGAGCTAGTTTTGAATTGCATTGCTTTCTCGAAGTCTGCTGCATCTGAACTATTACCTGTTTGGCTTTGTTCAGATTAGTTCTGTGATGATTACTTTTACTGTCTTGCTGCCTAAACTTGGTGCAAGAGAAACTATTTTTTTTGTCCATAAAATGTATTTTTTCATATGATTTCTTTAAGTGTCTGTAAAAAAAGAGTAATTATATGTATAACTTCTTAAAATAAATGGATTTCTTTTATGTAATTAAACTTTTTTTGATGGAGTTTGGTGAGTAAGAGACATGTTCCTGAGTTGCATTGTACCTTTTAAAAAATTATCTCAATAATGCCATTAAGGCATTAGGTTTATGTAGTGATCCTTCTTAACTGCTGTTTTCAGATGACCCGGCATCCTTCTATCATTTCTCTAGAGCAGTTTATGGCTCCTGCCCCATCCACAGAATATCATTTATATTTATACTCCATTGCATTAATGTTGTCTTATTTTGCCTTAGAATATTTCATTGGTGACTCAGATAATATCTCTAACGTACAGACATTGGGTTGGTATTTTCATTTTTACATATTTTTGAGGATAAAAAATATGTGTGCATGTTGCTTTTATCAGTTGAATCCTGTAAGGTGTTGAATTGATGTTTTCTTCAGACACAAAGTTTTAACTTCACTGAAGTCAGCAGCAAAGCCTTCTGTGCCAGTTTTTCACTTGTTTCAGTATTGCTATTTGGAAAGTAACAGGTTTAGGACCATTTAGTTTAGAAAGCAATCTGGTTCTAGAGAAAACTGCCATTTCCTGAGGAAAAAACAAACACACAAAAAACACAACAACAACAACAAAACCCACTAAAGTCAAACCCACAGGATTTATTTGGGAATGAAACTGAAATGGGAAAGATGAAATACCACTTAAAATAGTGTCTTTTATTATGAATAAATTTTGATTGTACTTTCTTCTGACATAGTTAAGTTCCTTTGTTAACATTTGTATTTGCTCTACAGACTTTGTGCACTTTTATAGTTTTTTTACTACTCCTGCTTTTGAGATAAATGACTATTATAGATTGCAAATATGTAATTATTTTTAAATACTTTTATAATATTTTAAAATATTAANACAAAGACATGGCTAAGCCTTGGGTCTGAGATCCTTAATACTTCATAAATTATAAACAGCCATACACCATGTACAGTAACAAAGTGGAGTTAGATCATGTACTGTTTGTGTAAAGACTTTTGGAATTTTTTTTTTTTTTTGAAGTAAGAGATGATCTTTGCTGGGCTTTGAATAAAGCTGTAGAAAACAAAAAAAAAAACCCAAACCCAAAAAACCCCACCATTGGGTCAAAGGTGCCAGTGGTACTCCTGCGCTGTGGAGAGTTGGGGTTGCCCCAGAGAGGTGTGCAGGCTGTGGTAGCACGGCTCTGCCTGGCTGACTGAGGCTCTGCTTCCGTCTCCCAAAGCAGAGCATCTGTACCACATCGCCTTGGACCCCGCAGAGACCCTGCCGCAGCAGGGCTTTCCCTGCAGCCACTGGGAAGGGCTCCAGCTGGAGCAGGGAAAAGTGTGCGAGGAGGAGGAAGGAGCAACAGAGAGGAGCTGTCACGGACTGACCGCAGCCCCTCAGCGCTTCTTTTCCCTGCTCTCAAATTACCTTGGCCATTTTGCTGTAGTATTTAGTCTCCCTCAGATCATGAAGAACCAGATGGCCGGACTCGCGTACAATGCCAGTTAAATGATAGGTGTGCAGGAGCAGAGATGTAAAGCAGAGGCTGCTGCAAAAAGCCACAGTAATGTCTGCGGACCATGGGCAAAATGGGTGTCCCTTTGTTTAAATGCCTTGAAGTTGGCAAGAATCACACACTGTGGAGTCAGGGGCCAGCGAGGGCCACCCTTGGCAGTTGAATGGCACCTGTCTCCATGGGCTCCTCCTCTGGGGACAGTAAGGGAGAGGGGAGGAAGATGTGGCCAGGCTCGCCACAGGGTGTGAGTAGGTTCTCCCCCACGTGCTGGATGTACCTTCTGGCAGTCCAGGCCCCATACTTCCTGAAGCCAGATCTGGCACTTCAGCTCTGTATTAGTGTTAATTCCTAGTGTTATCAAGGCATGTACTTGAAATAGTTAATAGTAATTAGTGCTAAGAGATCATGGGTACGTTCTCATGAATTAGGAGCATTCTATCCTTGAATCCATCAAGGATGAATCAGAGAAAGAACTAAAGTGAGTATTGTTACTGTTCTTGAAAAGAACCATCCTGGACCAGATGGGCATACAGACCTTGAAAACATTAGTAATCTACATGTTTAGCCAGCTTGGCAGAAAAGTGAAAATTCCAAATGTCTAAAGCTGGACTACCTTCATTATAATACTAAAAATCATGCCCTTAGGTGAAGAAGACCCTAGCCCAGGTGAAGACCCTTCCCATGGGCATGCATAGTAGCTATAACTCAATTGTGAAATCGTATGTAAATTACTAACCAATCAAATATGGATCGGGGGTACTAATATGATAGTGATGATGTAAAATGTGTATATAAACACTCAGGGAGTCCTGTTTCCTGTACTTGATTTGTGGGAAATCACCGAGCACCCAGCCTTGCACAACTCTGAGATAAATAATCAATGTCTTGTCCTGGCATGCGGGATTGGCTATTGCACACCAGGTAACAAATCCGATATTTTGAACAACGCTAGGACACACAGACATTTCCTGGAGGTTCTTTTTTCCTTTCTTCAATGGTGGTTTTACTGCATTTTCACGTCAGTTGCCTCAGTTGCCGAGGCAAGCAGCGCTGGTGCCAACACGATCCACAGCAGAGCACTCCAGCATGGTGCACAGTGGGGTTTCCTGAACAGGGGAGACCTCGGGGGAGTGGAGAGACCCACCAGGACCCCACAGCTCCTGCAACAGTGGCTGGGATGTTCCTGGATAGGGCCAGGAACAACGGCAGCCAAGCCCCCCCATGCCTATACAAGAAACCCCCGTCAGCGCTAGCAGCCAGGGCACGCCGCAGCAGTTTGTGCAGGAAGGGCGCTGTGACTCTGCTGGCTGGACCAGGGAGCAATGGTATCTAGCCAGCAGAAGGCCATGACCTCCGTGAAGTCACCACAACTGACACAGCTTCACAGAGCTCCGATGGGAACACTCCGCCACCCGGGTGCCGGGCTGCCGGTTGTGCCCTGCTCTTAGGCCAGAAGCGGCGGGCAGCAGTGAGCACAGCGGTGGGAGATCGCCCGGGTAGAGGAACTCCTCTGCTTAGTGACAGAGCTCCTACTCAACAACCGAGTAGGTTGAGCACTAACAGGGAGTCTGAGAAGAAGATGGAGTACTGGAACTGCACTCTGCCTTCCCTGGGACAAGCCCCACAGGCAGACAGAACACATTTCACTTGAGCATTCCCTATCCTGCCTCCACCCGGCAGAATGCATTGACTTAAGGAAAAGCAGGGAACGGTGACAAGTCCCTGCCCGGTGCAGCAGGCACATCTCTTCCATGACTANGTGTGCAGGAGCAGAGATGTAAAGCAGAGGCTGCTGCAAAAAGCCACAGTAATGTCTGCGGACCATGGGCAAAATGGGTGTCCCTTTGTTTAAATGCCTTGAAGTTGGCAAGAATCACACACTGTGGAGTCAGGGGCCAGCGAGGGCCACCCTTGGCAGTTGAATGGCACCTGTCTCCATGGGCTCCTCCTCTGGGGACAGTAAGGGAGAGGGGAGGAAGATGTGGCCAGGCTCGCCACAGGGTGTGAGTAGGTTCTCCCCCACGTGCTGGATGTACCTTCTGGCAGTCCAGGCCCCATACTTCCTGAAGCCAGATCTGGCACTTCAGCTCTGTATTAGTGTTAATTCCTAGTGTTATCAAGGCATGTACTTGAAATAGTTAATAGTAATTAGTGCTAAGAGATCATGGGTACGTTCTCATGAATTAGGAGCATTCTATCCTTGAATCCATCAAGGATGAATCAGAGAAAGAACTAAAGTGAGTATTGTTACTGTTCTTGAAAAGAACCATCCTGGACCAGATGGGCATACAGACCTTGAAAACATTAGTAATCTACATGTTTAGCCAGCTTGGCAGAAAAGTGAAAATTCCAAATGTCTAAAGCTGGACTACCTTCATTATAATACTAAAAATCATGCCCTTAGGTGAAGAAGACCCTAGCCCAGGTGAAGACCCTTCCCATGGGCATGCATAGTAGCTATAACTCAATTGTGAAATCGTATGTAAATTACTAACCAATCAAATATGGATCGGGGGTACTAATATGATAGTGATGATGTAAAATGTGTATATAAACCACTCAGGGAGTCCTGTTTCCTGTACTTGATTTGTGGGAAATCACCGAGCACCCAGCCTTGCACAACTCTGAGATAAATAATCAATGTCTTGTCCTGGCATGCGGGATTGGCTATTGCACACCAGGTAACAAATCCGATATTTTGAACAACGCTAGGACACACAGACATTTCCTGGAGGTTCTTTTTTCCTTTCTTCAATGGTGGTTTTACTGCATTTTCACGTCAGTTGCCTCAGTTGCCGAGGCAAGCAGCGCTGGTGCCAACACGATCCACAGCAGAGCACTCCAGCATGGTGCACAGTGGGGTTTCCTGAACAGGGGAGACCTCGGGGGAGTGGAGAGACCCACCAGGACCCCACAGCTCCTGCAACAGTGGCTGGGATGTTCCTGGATAGGGCCAGGAACAACGGCAGCCAAGCCCCCCCATGCCTATACAAGAAACCCCCGTCAGCGCTAGCAGCCAGGGCACGCCGCAGCAGTTTGTGCAGGAAGGGCGCTGTGACTCTGCTGGCTGGACCAGGGAGCAATGGTATCTAGCCAGCAGAAGGCCATGACCTCCGTGAAGTCACCACAACTGACACAGCTTCACAGAGCTCCGATGGGAACACTCCGCCACCCGGGTGCCGGGCTGCCGGTTGTGCCCTGCTCTTAGGCCAGAAGCGGCGGGCAGCAGTGAGCACAGCGGTGGGAGATCGCCCGGGTAGAGGAACTCCTCTGCTTAGTGACAGAGCTCCTACTCAACAACCGAGTAGGTTGAGCACTAACAGGGAGTCTGAGAAGAAGATGGAGTACTGGAACTGCACTCTGCCTTCCCTGGGACAAGCCCCACAGGCAGACAGAACACATTTCACTTGAGCATTCCCTATCCTGCCTCCACCCGGCAGAATGCATTGACTTAAGGAAAAGCAGGGAACGGTGACAAGTCCCTGCCCGGTGCAGCAGGCACATCTCTTCCATGACTACCCTGCCTTCCCAGGTGCCCTTGCATAACAGGTACGAGGCTCTGCAAGTGGAACCAAACGATGATGAGGATGATGATCCATCTAGGTTGGAGGTGTCGCCAATGTTAATTTGTCCTGTGCCCTGTGCCAAAACGACTTCCATAAAGAAAAAAAGATGGGTCACTCCCATAGGAGACTCTCTTCTGAGGGGAACAGAAGGCTGAATATGCCAACCTGACCCACTTCTCTGGGAAGTCTGCTGCCTCCCTGGGGCCTGGGTTAAAGATGTGATGAGAAAACTTCCTACCCTGGTACAGCCCTGTTATCCATTACTGCTTTTTCATGTGGGCAGTGATGAAGTTGCAATAATAAGTCCAAGGGGGATCAAAGGAGACTTCAGGGCCTTGGGATGTCTGGTTAAGGGGTCAAGAGCACAAGTAATCTTTCCTTTGTCCATCTAGTTGCAGGGAATGATGTTGAAAGAAACAGGAATGTCCAGCTGATCTGTACCTGGCTCCATGACTGATGTCGTTGCCCAGATTTGGGTTTTTTTGATCACAAGTCTGTGTACACATCACCAGGCCTACTGCTGACAGACAGGGTACACCTGTCTCAAAAGGAGAGAAGGATCTTTGTGCAAGAGTTATCAGGGTTCACTGAAGACCCTGGTAATTACAGGCCTGCCAGTCTCAATTCAGTGCCTGGCAAAATTATGGAGAAGGTTATTCTGGGAGTTACTGAAAAACACCTGGTAGTCAGTGCAGTCATTGGGCATAGCCAGCACAGGTTCATGAGGGGGAAAGCCCTGCTTAACTAACTTAATTTTGTTTTATGACAAGGTCACCCATCTAGTTGACCAAAGGAAGCCAAGTACGGGGTTTTCTGGATTTCAGCACAGCTTTTGGTACTGTCTCTCACAGTATCCTCCTAGACAGAAGGTCCAGCACACAGCTAGACAAATCCATAGTACCTTAGGTGAGCAATTGGCTGATGGGTTGGACTCAGAGAGTAATAGTAAATGGGGTTACACCAGGCTGGTGGCCAGTCGCCAGTAGGGTTCCACAGGGCTCAGTTTAGGGCTCATGTTTTTAATGTTTTTATAAAGGATCTGGATGCAGGAATCTAATGTACATTAAGTAAGTTTGCTGATGATACTAAACTAGGAGGAGCTGTGGACTCACTGGAGGATAGAGAGGCCTTAGAGAGATCTAGATAGACTTGAGAGCTGGGCAGTCACCATCTGTATGAAATCTAACAAGAGCAAGTGCAGGATTCTCCACCTGGGACAGAGTAATCCTGGTTGTATGTAAAAATTGGGGGATGAGAGGCTGCAGAACAGCCCCACAGAAAGAGATCTGGGGGTGTGGGTTGATGGCAAGTTGAATATGAGTCAACAGTGCGTCCTGGCATCCAGAAAGGCCAACTGTGTCCTGGTGTGCATCAAGCACAGCATAGCTAGCGGGTCAAGGGAGGGGATTGTCCCACTCTACACTGCACTGGTGTAGCCCAGCTCAAGTACTGTGTGTGGTTTTGGTCACCTCAATATAAGAAGGACATCAGACTATAAGAGTGTGTCCAGAGGGTGGCGACCAAGATAGTGAAAGGCCTGGAGGGCAAGGCTTACAAGAAGCAGCTGAACTCACCTGGTTTGTTCAGCCTGGAGAAGAGAAGGCTGAGGGGTGACCTCATCACAGTTTACAACTTCCTGAAGGGGGACAGCACAGGGAAAGGTGCTGATCTCTCTCTGGTGACCAGCAATGGGAAGTGAGGAAATGAAAATAAGCTGAGTTAAGTGAAGTTTGGATTGGACATTAGGAAAAGGTTCTGCAGTGAGAGGGAAGTTGGTCCCTGGAACAGGCTCCCCAGGGAACTGGTGATGGCACCAAGCCTATCAGAGTTCAAGGAGCATCTGGACAATGCTCTTAGTCATATGCTTTAATTTTAGGTAGTCCTGCAAGGGACAGGGAGTTGGGCTCGATGATCCTTATGAGTCCCTTCCAACCTGAGATATTCTATGATTCTATGTGTCTGTGAAGAAAGCAGAACCTTCCTTCCTAATGTTTCCCCAGTTTCTAAGCCCATCCTAGGACAACTAGCAAGGCTAGGATGGGGTATCTGTGGCACCTATCACCATTATGTGTCCTCATCTACTGGGTAGACAGAGGGATGAATTTTGTCTCTGAAGCTGGTTCCTATTCTTTATATAGAAAGATGAGCTATTTGGGAGTCAGAAATAAATCACTGTATAATAGCAAGTTGAGTGGCAAGAACATTTGCCTCTTTGGAGCAGTTCTTACCAACTTCAGTGCGAGGGGAAGGAGTGAGAGAAGAAAAGTGCCCTTGAAGTAGTGTTAGACATCCAAATTCAATTATACATGTTCAAGAAGGCTAACAAAATTCTCAAATCTGCCTCCTATTGCCACCAGCGTACTTGTGATTTTGTCACAACAGTCACTTTTACCAATGGCACCTTTACAGAAAAAAAGCTAGTGTTAAATGCAATATCAGGAAACAAAGGAAAAGACTACTCCGTTACATGTTTTCTCTTACACACTTGTGTTGTGCAGTAACATCAACCAGTTCTGTTTTACTTCTGGACCACCAATTGTAACGGTGTCTCCTCAGTTCAGCCTAAAGGCACATACATTACTAAAAACACTCGAGAGGAAGTCTGTAGTTAAGGTCTGGAAGGAGCTCAAGAAAGGGCGAAGCAAGTGTCTTTGAATTATTCTGCTGTAGAATTTTTACACAAAGTAGAAACTTGAGACATTCTTAATAGCCCCCTGACAGTTAACAAAGCTTTCAAAATGAAGCTATTACAAATTAAAATGACTTCCTGATGGAAAAAGACCTTTAATTTCAATCTTTCATAAAGTTACCTGAAAGAAGGGCCTTTAGCTTATTGTGGGGCACTGGATCAGGCTGAGCCTTCTCAGAAAATCTGACAAGAGGAATCTTCCCGAAGGTCAAGGAGGGTTCTGCAGCAGCTGGTACCTCCTGTGATGGTATTAGAGTCCAGGCAGAGTACCAAAGTGTGCTTCTGGGGCATTTCTAAGCATACTGTGCAGTCTGTAGCCCTCCCTTCTGCCGTCTTCAGGTCAGAAGCATTAAGAAGGGCCAAGAAGGCAAAAATAATGTTTGTACGTGCCTTTATTGTCCGAGATTGGATGCTAAGTGACTTTGGCTGTACTAAAAAATTCTGCTTGAAATTCCTGCCATTTGTGCCCTTCCTCCTACATAGCCACTAGAAAGATGAAAGTTCATTGCTGACGTTATAAAAAGATTTACAGTTAGACTTGCCTTTTCAGGGATGAAATATTTTCCTTGCTGGAGAAACAGCTTCCTGCTTGAATGGAATATATTCATTTCTCTCTGCAATCAGCACTGCACCCATTTCCACTCTCAGAAGCACCTGTCAGTAAGACAAGATAATTCTTACACGCATGATAATTACGCTCTTCTAATAAAGTATGAGTGCAAAGTCTGTGAGTAGCCTGAAATTCATATTAGAAAGCAGTGTACAAATGAATTCATTTTGGAGATACTGTGATAAATTAATAGGCTGCTGACCTGGCAGAAGGGATTAACTCTTCATTTTTTCCCAAAGAGGACAGAGGGAAGGGAAACTCAGAGCTCGTGTCCAGTCCGGAAGCAGACATTCAGGAAGGCAGTCATCCAGAAAGTGGAAGGAACTAGTGAGAAGCGGGTGCTGCTAAGCACCTCGCTGCCTGTTTTTCTGGCTGNCTGGATGCAGGAATCTAATGTACATTAAGTAAGTTTGCTGATGATACTAAACTAGGAGGAGCTGTGGACTCACTGGAGGATAGAGAGGCCTTAGAGAGATCTAGATAGACTTGAGAGCTGGGCAGTCACCATCTGTATGAAATCTAACAAGAGCAAGTGCAGGATTCTCCACCTGGGACAGAGTAATCCTGGTTGTATGTAAAAATTGGGGGATGAGAGGCTGCAGAACAGCCCCACAGAAAGAGATCTGGGGGTGTGGGTTGATGGCAAGTTGAATATGAGTCAACAGTGCGTCCTGGCATCCAGAAAGGCCAACTGTGTCCTGGTGTGCATCAAGCACAGCATAGCTAGCGGGTCAAGGGAGGGGATTGTCCCACTCTACACTGCACTGGTGTAGCCCAGCTCAAGTACTGTGTGTGGTTTTGGTCACCTCAATATAAGAAGGACATCAGACTATAAGAGTGTGTCCAGAGGGTGGCGACCAAGATAGTGAAAGGCCTGGAGGGCAAGGCTTACAAGAAGCAGCTGAACTCACCTGGTTTGTTCAGCCTGGAGAAGAGAAGGCTGAGGGGTGACCTCATCACAGTTTACAACTTCCTGAAGGGGGACAGCACAGGGAAAGGTGCTGATCTCTCTCTGGTGACCAGCAATGGGAAGTGAGGAAATGAAAATAAGCTGAGTTAAGTGAAGTTTGGATTGGACATTAGGAAAAGGTTCTGCAGTGAGAGGGAAGTTGGTCCCTGGAACAGGCTCCCCAGGGAACTGGTGATGGCACCAAGCCTATCAGAGTTCAAGGAGCATCTGGACAATGCTCTTAGTCATATGCTTTAATTTTAGGTAGTCCTGCAAGGGACAGGGAGTTGGGCTCGATGATCCTTATGAGTCCCTTCCAACCTGAGATATTCTATGATTCTATGTGTCTGTGAAGAAAGCAGAACCTTCCTTCCTAATGTTTCCCCAGTTTCTAAGCCCATCCTAGGACAACTAGCAAGGCTAGGATGGGGTATCTGTGGCACCTATCACCATTATGTGTCCTCATCTACTGGGTAGACAGAGGGATGAATTTTGTCTCTGAAGCTGGTTCCTATTCTTTATATAGAAAGATGAGCTATTTGGGAGTCAGAAATAAATCACTGTATAATAGCAAGTTGAGTGGCAAGAACATTTGCCTCTTTGGAGCAGTTCTTACCAACTTCAGTGCGAGGGGAAGGAGTGAGAGAAGAAAAGTGCCCTTGAAGTAGTGTTAGACATCCAAATTCAATTATACATGTTCAAGAAGGCTAACAAAATTCTCAAATCTGCCTCCTATTGCCACCAGCGTACTTGTGATTTTGTCACAACAGTCACTTTTACCAATGGCACCTTTACAGAAAAAAAGCTAGTGTTAAATGCAATATCAGGAAACAAAGGAAAAGACTACTCCGTTACATGTTTTCTCTTACACACTTGTGTTGTGCAGTAACATCAACCAGTTCTGTTTTACTTCTGGACCACCAATTGTAACGGTGTCTCCTCAGTTCAGCCTAAAGGCACATACATTACTAAAAACACTCGAGAGGAAGTCTGTAGTTAAGGTCTGGAAGGAGCTCAAGAAAGGGCGAAGCAAGTGTCTTTGAATTATTCTGCTGTAGAATTTTTACACAAAGTAGAAACTTGAGACATTCTTAATAGCCCCCTGACAGTTAACAAAGCTTTCAAAATGAAGCTATTACAAATTAAAATGACTTCCTGATGGAAAAAGACCTTTAATTTCAATCTTTCATAAAGTTACCTGAAAGAAGGGCCTTTAGCTTATTGTGGGGCACTGGATCAGGCTGAGCCTTCTCAGAAAATCTGACAAGAGGAATCTTCCCGAAGGTCAAGGAGGGTTCTGCAGCAGCTGGTACCTCCTGTGATGGTATTAGAGTCCAGGCAGAGTACCAAAGTGTGCTTCTGGGGCATTTCTAAGCATACTGTGCAGTCTGTAGCCCTCCCTTCTGCCGTCTTCAGGTCAGAAGCATTAAGAAGGGCCAAGAAGGCAAAAATAATGTTTGTACGTGCCTTTATTGTCCGAGATTGGATGCTAAGTGACTTTGGCTGTACTAAAAAATTCTGCTTGAAATTCCTGCCATTTGTGCCCTTCCTCCTACATAGCCACTAGAAAGATGAAAGTTCATTGCTGACGTTATAAAAAGATTTACAGTTAGACTTGCCTTTTCAGGGATGAAATATTTTCCTTGCTGGAGAAACAGCTTCCTGCTTGAATGGAATATATTCATTTCTCTCTGCAATCAGCACTGCACCCATTTCCACTCTCAGAAGCACCTGTCAGTAAGACAAGATAATTCTTACACGCATGATAATTACGCTCTTCTAATAAAGTATGAGTGCAAAGTCTGTGAGTAGCCTGAAATTCATATTAGAAAGCAGTGTACAAATGAATTCATTTTGGAGATACTGTGATAAATTAATAGGCTGCTGACCTGGCAGAAGGGATTAACTCTTCATTTTTTCCCAAAGAGGACAGAGGGAAGGGAAACTCAGAGCTCGTGTCCAGTCCGGAAGCAGACATTCAGGAAGGCAGTCATCCAGAAAGTGGAAGGAACTAGTGAGAAGCGGGTGCTGCTAAGCACCTCGCTGCCTGTTTTTCTGGCTGAAAAGACTTACTGTGATTCATCTGGAAAGGGCTGAATTTATAAACCAGCATACATTCCTCCCACAGATGCTTTATGCCATATTAAAGTCTAGCTCAAGCTCCAGTTCAGGTTCATAGTTGCCTGTGTTAGCGGGTTACACCTGGTTTGTTCATAATACAGTTTCCCACAAATGTGATACAATTTAAAGTTTCCTTCACTTCCTATGTGACTCTTTGTCTTTTATGTGGGTTGCAAACAGCCACCTTCAGGAGGGGTTGATTTCTGCTGATACGTTTACACAATAACCAGCCCACAGGGCTTTAGAAGAAAGGTTGGAAAGCCAACAAAAGCCTTTCCAAGAACCTGTCTGTCTATAGCATCGATGAAAAACTGCCTGGTTCATCACCTATTGAATTCAGGTGAGTGTGGATAAATCTGAATTTGAGTCTCAGGGCTTAATTTTTATTTTATACGTGTTAGTGACTTTTGAAGAACCTTTGCTGTGCCTGGCTCAATTTGCTTGTCATGAGATATCGGACAACTACATAGCAAAAAGGTTTTACAACATATAATTTAATTGTAAAAAGTAAGTTTCTTACCAAAAAGCCATTCCTATCCAAACTTTGTTCTGTTAGACAATGGGAACTCTGTCTTCATTGAGTTTTTTTGCGTGGCACAATGCAATGTTTTCAGCTTGCTTTTAGTTACTAGCTACTTGTAGACGGTCATACCTGTACTTCAGAATATTTTTTTTTAAATTCCCACTGCACCTTTCTCTGCAAGTCCCTCCAGATTACTAACAATTAATTTTTTGCCTAACTCCTGCAGGTTGTTTTGCCACAGTTTGACACTTGAAGAATACATATAGGTGAGAGATTCTTCTGACCCACTTTACTGTGAATGTATTAATGCAACAAGTACTCAAAGTAACAGTTTTCTTTATGGAGAATGTTTTCAGTGACCTAGATCCAGCTGTGATTTTTCCTGTTTCTCACAAGAGGACATCAATGTAAGTTTTACTTATCCCAATACCAGTGGGCACTTTTGCATTTAACATGTCACATATTTCATTCAGAAAAGAAAAGAAAACAGTAAGGTACATTGTAGAGAACTTCCTCAGGATAAAGGGAAAAGTTGTAATTACATGAACTGGGAGTATGCACTACATTTAAGTAACACGCTTAAGTAATATTATAAAGCATATTATATCCTTGTGTTTGGAAAAATAATATTATTAGAAACAAGCTTAAGCCGTTTGCTGTTTTGTACAGATATGTTATTAAAGACATTTGATCAGAATACTGCTTTTAAACACTACCATAAAGGCATGAGGATTATAATTAACTCAGTTTAAATAAAGAATGCAATAACTTTTTTTTTTTTTTTGCAAGGAATAAGCAGCTGCCAATTTTAAGAGAAGAGTGGATTTGATTTATAATAGTAGCTATAACAGCAGAGGGGCTAATATAGGTATTCGCTACTCCATCAATCTCTGATATTTGAGAGCCTGTGCAAACTGCAGGCAACATACAGAACAACTCCAAAATCTCCAGCCTTTACTGCAGAAGCTGCAATAATAACATTATTGAAAAAAAAATTGCCATTCTCTGCTCTGTATAAAGCCCCTTGACTGGAGATCAGGATGACAGGGCAGTGACTGGTCACTTTGACACAGTCACCAATGTATAGACTGCAACTCTTTTGAAATAACCTGGGAGATGTGCTGAGCCCCCTTGGTGCCCCAGCACATTCAGAGTCACAGGGGGAAAAGCACAACAGCCCTGGGCTTATGCCAGGGCTGGGGGACCCCTGGCAATCCCTCATCCTGGCTGATACATACTACCATGCACTCAGGTCCTCGCTGCCTCAGCTACTCCTCAGGTCCATGGAAACATCAGCTACACCGGTATCAAGATTTGGATCTCCACAGGGAAATTTACCTTTCTGTCAGGGTAGATTTCCAGCTTCAGAAGCAAAAGTCAAGATTAACCTCTTGGCGGTCCACACCTCCCATGGAGGGGCAAAAATTAACAATGTAGGGACTAGAAGTTGTGCTCACTGGCAGAAACTCATCTAAAAGGGGAATAAAAGACAGGAAACTCCCCTCTGCAGCTTGAGTAATGAGGGTTTTAATTTCACCTTTGCTTTGCTGTGTTTTGTGGAGGGTCTTTGCCAACTGAATGGAGTAGGCCACCCCCAATTTAGTTATCACTGCAAAAACAGATTTCTCTATCTTCATCTGCTTTTGCTTTTTGAAATTTTACCATTACTCTTTTACGCTTACTTGACCTTAATCAAGACATTGCCAGGATGACTATGGGAGCAGAACTGAAAACATCCATAAAATTTTTATATTAAGTAGTTCTCCAGATGTCTGCACGTCAAGAAGGTACATCTCCCTGGAAATGTTAATCTTAAACCTAGTATTTGCTCTGAGAGTTTCATACCGGTTATACACGATATTTTGAACACTCAATGATATTCTTTATTTATTGTAATTAGATAACTGACTCAGATTAATTAGCCTGGAACAGCAGCAATGTATTACAATGAAGTGCAAGTCTGAGAATGTTGTAGGGTTTTCTTGCAATTAGCATTTAAACTACTGTTTAAAGTGACGCTTCATTTCCATTTTTATTCTTAAATCCATCAGCACTGATTTTCTTCTATGTCAAGAAATGGAATAAAACTGACATTTTTCAGCACTGCAGTAAAGGATGCTTCATTCTCTTTTCTAAGACACTGATACAGGATTCACTTAAGATGAGCATGTTTGCAATACAAATTCTTTTTTTTTTTTCAAGTTGTAGGAAGGAAAGCCTTTTAAAACTGCATTTATCCACTACTTCTTTGAAACACAGAATAGCTAGCCTTGCTTGAATATGATCTTTATGTTTTAAAAGATAGTATTTGGTACAGCCTTATGAACAGGAGATAAGCAATGATTATATTTACATCTATGCACAGATGGAGGATTGGGTAACTCAGTTGGAAAGCCACAGAGCCATCCAGAAATGGGCAATCATTTCTTGGACACACAAACTTTGTAACACATCTTGAAAAGGCAAAGCTTTGGCTTCGTCTTAGACAAATAAGTTCATAAGCAGAAGGTAACAGCTGTGCTTTCTTTTGCTTTGTGTGGTTGAAAAAGGCAAGAATGCTCTAAGATGTTTGGCTATTTCCTTCTGGCACAAATATCTTAGGTATGATTAAGAAAATCAAGAGGAATGCAGAAGACTTTCTAAAGAGGAGAACACTGTAGATCAGCTGGGTTAAGCTACAATAGCTGCATATTAGTACTGAGCCAGGGCAAGCAATATGAATTCAGATTTCTTAGTATGTAGCAGTAGTAAAGGAACCAAATAGTTTCTCTTGAGTAAAAATGCCACCTACTTCATCCATATTATCATTCTCCTGTGCAAGAGGACAGATTTTTAAAAACTTATTCCTTGAAGCTAGATGTTATTTTCACGGATGCACGCACACCCTGGAATCACCAAAGTGAAACTGAGTTTTAAAATTTTCTGTTGCTTTCAAACAACAGAAAAAAGCTAGCATATGAAGACATTCCGCTTCATCCTGGGCTAGACACAGCCATCAGATTTCTGCGTGAAGGAAAAGAGGTCTATTAAAACTCCAGAAGGGCTGGAATCCCAGTTTGTGTAGGAGCTCATGATATTTGGTTAACATTTACCTTTTGTTTTAGGAAACTGAAGGCCCTAGAAGGAGTCAAAATTCACCTCAAGGGTGAACAAACATTTAGGGTTTTGCTAGTCTAACCATACTGTAATAGACGATGATCCCAATGAGACTCTCAAGTGACAGACTTTGAATTAGCTATTAGTTAGAAGGCTGGTCTTAGTGTTAGAGTGAAGGATGTGCAGAAAGAAACTCTAGAAGCTCTGGCAGCAAGTCAAGCCTAATCCAGTCCCTGAGTTAAGGACTGAACTGGACAAAGTTGTCTGTCTTTTAAAAACCTCAAAACTCACTCGCACTGGGACGCACTCAAAACTCACTGCACTCGAAACACACTGGGACGAAACAAAGACTTTTGAACTTTATGCAGCTTAGCATTAGATTCATCACTCACCATTATCCTTTGTGCAAACACTTTCTATGTCATCTAAAAGTGATGTTTAGAAAAGGAAATCATCTTGCTTTGTGGTTCTATGCAGGTCAGGTCAACTAAACACCTAACCATCTTCTTGTGACCCTCCAATTCCCACAGTCCTTCCCATGAGCTGCAACAGTTTTCTGAACTAAGGAATCCTTCTTGATTGTGGAGACATTTGTTATAGTCACTAGGTGGAGTAATAAACGCACCATTTGAAAGCCGGTTGAAGGGCTGGAAGTAAGGTGGAAGAAACCTGGAACCTTTGCAAGTTCATCTCCCATCTAAACTGGGATCATGAAAAAGCAATTGCATAATTCCCTCCTACGTATTCAAGGATTTTCTATTATATTGAAAGCTCAGCACTACATTTTACCATTTTAATAGCTGATGGATAGACAAAAAAACTTGCAAAGAAATAGAATAGTTCCAAGTAAAATAAGAAAATATGAAGGATACAGTGACAACATGTCTTAAGGTACCTAATTTTTAAGGGAAAAAAAACCACTGAATCTTATGAATATCTTTTTTTTAATAACAGTTTTGACACAAGCATGATGTAGATATTTTCCCTGCAAAGGCATGGGGCCTACTGTAATGCTCTGAAAGTCTTAAGACTGTAAATACCACTGTTACAGTACATGGGTGTGTACAATAAAATTCCCATTTGTTTCTTATGTACTCATTTGTGTGTCTTTAGTTACGTCTGGATATTTCTTTGTTAAAATCACTGGCAGCATATCTCAACTGGAGTACACTGTGTGGGCCAGCGCAGACAAGATGCAGGAACAACCACCAAATCACATAAGAAATGCAGAGAGTAAATTTATTTTCTCTATCTCGCCGACCAGGGGATCCCCAAAGCGGCACATGGGCAGAAGCACACAAGCAGGACGCAGGCACCTGGGAGCTCAGTCCATGCTAGAGGATCATGCACCCTGCTGTTTTGATGACAGATCTGTAAAAATCCCTTAACTCTTTCAGGGTGTAAGTACGCGTGATCTGCACTCCTCCATTCGCTTGTTCCTGCTGCCACCTCATTTGTATGAGGGTTCGTGCTAACACCACCTCCCTGCGTTCTAAATCTGATTCAAACTCAACCTTGGAGATGGAGGATTCACTCCAGATATTTCCATCCCGTTCCTCAGGATCTCACGAAGGTTTTGAGGTGAGAGCACAAGCCTGGGAGATCAAAACCTTACTTCAACCATATCTGTCCCTTTGTTTTTTAGCAATACTCGCTACCAACTGCTCTAACAGTACCTTGTAGCCCATGGCACCACTCTGCTTGAGTAGTAATTACTTCTTGTGCAATCACCTTTGCATCTTAGAAAGTCCTGACTTCCCTTTCCAACTCTCTCATTTTACTCTGTAACTCTACAACTTCATGATCAAGATCCGTAAGACCAGTAACCAATAACCATCCCAATCTCCCGTGTAACTTGCGAGAAGACTCCAATGCCACTTTCCATGGCAGTCCCCACACAGCCGTTTCAATTACCTGGGGAGTAACAACCAACCCGTCATCAATTTCAGGCCACGCTTCTGGTAGAGCCAGTGTAGCCAGGAAAGTGGCCACGGAGCTCCAGCACTCAGTACTGGGCCATCTCGGAATACAGAGGGTTACCATGTGGTCTCCCCAGTCCCCAGCTTTTTTGCTGGCCTTGGCATAGCTGTTCCTGGATCCTGACGATTATGCCAAACGTAGATCAGCACAGGCCGGGTGCAGGAACGACTACAAAACCACAGGTGAAACACAAAGGGTAAATTAACTTATCTCACCAACCAGGGGGATCCTCTAGCATGGACTGAGCTCTGCGGTGCCTGTGTCTCTGCTTGTGCGCCTCTGCCCAGGTGCTGCTTTGGGGATCCCCTGGCTGGCAAGGTAACAAAAAAAATTTACTCTTTGCATTTCTTCTGCGGTTTGGTGGTTGTTCCTGCGCCCTGCCTGTGCTGACTCACACACATGCGTTCACTAAGTTTCTGCGGAATTAAAGTAACATCATGAATTGTCTGTGTTAGCCAAGTTATTTAAGAAATCTTCCTTTCAGGCACAGGTTTTGTTCACGAATGTCAAATTGGTATCATCTGAAATATATGACTAACACAGACTGTGCAATATGTTCCAGAAAATACCAGCCTTGCGTAATTAAAAAGACATTAGTTTCTATATTAAGAGGACATTTGCAGGGTTGTTTTCTACACTGGCAAAAAATAATCATACAAAACCAGAAACAGCTACCTCTGTTTCTCACTTTTGCTGGATATGGCTTATTTATTCACATGTACAAACCCTCCATTACCTGTGTCTGCCTCAATTTCCTCTCAGCTTCTTTCAATATTTTACCCAGAGCAAGACAGCAAAATTGTAATGCATAACACCTCCAACCAGTGCTGTAAGGATGGGACGTGAAGGGCCATTACAAATAAACTCACTTGGGGATATCGACAAAGCAGTGTCGTATAGGGGAGCAGCTCCACATTGTCTCCTGTAGTTAGACCCCCCTACCAGCCCTGCTGCTCCCTGTGGCACTGCTGAGGCGTGAGTGTGCACACTTTGGAGGGCACTGGCAGATATTCCTCATCAGCAGAGGTGTGCAGAGGTAGATCTGCCTTAGTTGTGGCTCAGCTTCCAAGATGGACCGTCAGCCTGAGCATTTTGTTACAAACAGTAAAACTATCATGCACTTGTGTCCAATACAAAACAGGGTCTTAAACCAGATACACTGACCAGTGAATGTCTTCCCTGTGCATCACCAGGTCTCCACCCCGGCCACATTGCAGTTTCCCTGCTTGTCACTGTGGAATGAAAGGAGATTTTTCAGGAAAAATGGAGCGGGGATAAGTCAGATGGCTGAGGTTACCATGCCCTCCGTTATCATTTCTTCCCCTCATTACAGGCTTTGTCTCTGTCTCTGGCAGCTCTGTTCATTCCCTTCCCCTGATGACTGCACTGCGAGTTGATCACTCCAACTGGGGACAGACATGGACAGTGGCCAACTGCATAAATATTTTCCTTCCACTGCTGCTGTTGAGAAAGAAAATCAGTCTTAGCAAGGTCAGTCTTTGGGAAAGACACCCATTTCTAGGAGACCCAGTATAAGGGTCCTATCTTCTCATACCTCTAGTGGGCAGCACCTGGAAGGGCCCCTCCTGGCCTGCCTGATGGACCCATCAGAGCCACAAACCCTTTGCATGTCCCATCCACTCTCTGGAGGGAAGATGAGAAGAAAGACATTGTTTTTCTGCCTTCAGCTTTCAGTGTCTCTGGCATGAGGAACTCCTCTCTGCTCGCAGCAGAGGTGCAGTTCCCACACCCTGATGCAAATGGGAAGCCAGAGACCCAGCAAACACAGTCCCAGCTCCTGCCTTGGCACAGACCTCCTCCCTCACCCTCATCAGCTTCAGCCGCAGACTCACCTCAGGGGAGCAGCGGTCTGGCCAGGTCTACAACAGCAAGGGCAGTACTGTAACACCCTCCCAAAGCCAGATTAATACCTTACCTTTTTTTCAATCTGTGAGCCTCTGGTTGCCTTGCTTCTCTGTCACAAGGTGATGGATCTCTTCACTGGTGCTCACCTCCCCGCAGCCTTACAGGGACTCCCACCTCCCTCCTCTCTCAGATAAGGGAACTCTCTTCTGCAAGGAAAAGCTGCTGCTCACCATATCCCCAAACATTCAAGAAATGGCTCTGGTCTGAATTTTCATCTGGTTCTGTTTTGTGGTTTGGTTTTATTTTACAGTTTAATTGCAATTCACTTTGGGCATACTTCATTTCAAATAGGCATATTTAATCCTCTCAGTGAAGGAGCCACCTCACTGGAGAGAGACAAATCATTCCAGCCCTTCCTCACTGAATGCTAGTTACATATTGTTGGCAGTTTCCATAAATGCCCTAATGGTTTTGCACATCTTTTACCACAGGGGACTGTATTGTTTGCTAGGGAGCTTTCTTATGGGATTACTCAAGGCCCTTGGCAAAACAAAGAAAAATAATATTGCATTTGTGTTTGTCTTTCACTACATTACAGAATGAAGGTTCGCTATGTGCAAACTTGGGTCTAGACCTCCTAAAACAGGTCTAACACATGTCCATCCCTCACCTGCCCTAAGTGATATTAAAACTTAGATTCATTCAATGTACAGTATCAGTCAGTCAAGAAACATCTCACGGATGTGTTATTAATATGAGGCTGAGATAATAAGCTGAATCTCACTGTACTATGTTCTGTTCTAATGTTTACGTCCTTTGTACTCTGCATGCTACACAGCATCTCTTCCAGCTATTCTTGTTATTGTCATAAACGTGTTTTGGAAAACACAAATTTAATAAGACTCCAAGGTGTATGGAAGCCTTCTGGAACACTCTGTCCCTCACAAGGTGGTCCTTCCCTGCTGCTTGATTTCACTCGGCAGTGAATGCTGACATCCAAGCTAGCTCAAATACCTGACTTCAATGCATCAAAGCCTGCCTTGGGGCTTTCTTCTCTTCAGCTTTATTTATTTTTTCACTTAAAGGTAGTATGGGTCACTAGCTACCCAATTCCCATTAACACTGAATTCCTGCTATCATCTGTGTAATTCCAATTGTTTGAACTCAAATGCCCCCTTGTTCCAGACAGCCCACTGCTTGTCAGAGTGCCTCCCTACCTTGGCTGTAGGCTAGTCATTAAACTGGAAGGTGGCTGGTCTGCCTCAATTGGCACACAGGGCTAATTCTTCTCAAAAAGCAACTACAATGTGAGAAATCTCAGTCCTTCCTCACACTTTGAACGTTGAAAAAGAAAGCTGCTTTTTTTTTTTCCCCCCCAAGGTGTGGCATTTTGTAAATTCCTGTAACTAAAACCAGATTTTGGATGGATTCTGTTTCCATGCCTCTAAGTGCTATTTTATTTTGGGTAAGCTCACAGCTAGCTCATTAAAGTTCCTGAGAAGTGCAAATCAAAAGCTGATGCATGAGTGACTTCCATTTCTCAGATAGTCCAAAAGTTTCAATGCAGGCAACGAAATCACGTCAGAAATACTTCACTAACAGGATTTTTTGTTTCCTTGTTTATAAACAGCAAGGAGAATAGAAATACATTTATGAAATATATATGATACACTACAGTTTTCATAGTGCTTGACAGCAAAAAAAGCAAAGTCCATCAGTCTCTAGGAAAGAGATAGTGTTCTTGGAGGTTTGACAGAATAAAATCTGCAGATTTTAGGTTCAGCAGCTGAAAAGGAGGACTGGTCAGTCAACAAAATTCCTGGGACTGGCCCCATAGAGAAAAACCATTTTTGAAGCACTAAATGCTATTGGGGATGACTTCCCACTATTGTGTTTACTTTTGGTGCTGCTTGTGATTCTTCAGGTTTCTGAGAAAACCTTGGTGAATACCTGACACAGGGCAATACATTTTTAAAAAGAGACTGGAAACAGAAGAGAGGCTGCTCACTTAGAGGTATTTTTAGGAGAAAGTTCCAAATATAAATGTGCTGTATTATCCCCTCTTTCGAGTCTTATGTCCTTCCCTACCCTACCAAAGATATTCCTTCAATTTCCATTTCTCCCTTTTGTGTTTTGATGTGATATTTGCGATGCCTAGTTTTATAATTCATAGTTGGTAAATATTGTTTGTGTCATTTAAAAAAAACAACCTCACTCCCTTTTGATTCATTGGCAATAACAAAGCTTTACCATTTTTATCTGTAATTTTATTAGTTTGTAAAAATTTTCCATACTGAATTGGTGAAACTTGTGTATGCTTTTAATGTTTGCTTCACTGTGTAGTCTTTGAAATATTTTTTTAAGTAAGATTAAGGAAATGTATGAATAAAAATAATTTTATTTGGAAAAACGAAAATTTGTAACGAGAAAAATATCAAAGAGTTCCAACTTACATACTTCAGAAGGAAAATACAAAAAAAACCCCAACTTTTACTAATAGTAGCTAAGAACACGACAAATATTCTCAAACAGCATGCTAAGTACTGTCTAAATCTTAACAATTGTGGTTTGGTGATTTATTGTACTTAATTCCGTCTATACTTTTCTTCCAGAAGCAGTCCTTTTCTTATTTTATATCACGTTATCTAATACGAATGAAAATAAAAATTCATTTAAAAAAAACACCACAGTATTCTGCAAGTCACAGCAGCATCCGTTTCCAAGGCCTCCCTTTTAGTGATTTCCATAGTCCTACAGGAGTAATCAATAAAATTGATGAGAGGGCTTTAACAGTTAGATTATTTATTGTAAATAATTTATTTACTACTTTTAGCTTTCTTCCTTGTTAGTAAAAAGCATGACCTACTTCTGGATTTTAAAAATCATGTTGCTATGTGCAATTGTTTGCTTTTTTGCATGAATGAGAGATAGCTGTCCAGAATGTATCTTTTTCAGAATTTTTTTTTCCATTGTCTGTGCCCATTTCTCAGCTTTGATGGTTTTCAAAACAGGCCAGTAATTCTTTGTTCCCAAAAGAACATTATTTTGCCATGCGAGTATGACCATTCTATGTTCAGCATTACAGTTGTTTCAGATGAATACCTAGGGTTCTTACACAGGTGTATAAAAAAGGTAATCATTGTATTATTGATCACACCTTGCAACATGGCATATTAAGAGTCACTTAAGGCAAGTTAACATGTGATTTACCTTGTAAATAAAGGGCATGTATGAACAATATATGTCATCAATATCTTTAGATATTAACCTGTAGAAAACTTTATATAAAGCTATAAACAGCTTTTTGGTGCCTGGTCTTAGAAGAACCTGTAGATAAATTCTATAGCTGGAATCTGTACAATACAATCCCATATGTATGCATTACTGCACACCTATAACTGTACCCACAGTCTATAATTTTACAGTGTATAACAGTCCAACTTTTATTAAAGCTTATTTTAGACATACACCAATCTTAATCAACCTACATTTTATCCAACCTTCTCAATCACAGTGAGTGTTCCACTGAGTAAAGGAGAAAGGGAAGAAGGAAATATCATGTTTGTTACTGCAGAATTTTTATTTCTCTAATTCTTTGTATATTTCTGATCGACCAATAAAAATACAGAAACTAGCAAGTTGCTATTGAAATGCTGGCTATTACTATGTTAAGTACCTTTGACATTATCTCAGATATGTTTGTTGTCTGAGAGTTCTCCCTGCTATCAGCAGAATTAATACTGTTTTGATTATATAGTTTTGATTTTCAGAATTATGTATTTCCTAAGGGTGGAACAGCCTTAGATAGGAACTGTCTGCTCTTAAAGGTCAAGTTGTATATATCGTTTTCAGACAATGATAGCTAGAGAGGGGGGAAAAAGTTTTTTTTTTCTCTCTCTCTTTAAAAAGAAGAATGTAAGATACAAGGAAAATTATGTATTATTTGTATTTGACACATTCTGAAAATTGATCCTCCAGTTGCAAAACATAAACCTGAGAAGAAATGTGTGGAAAAAATAATTTCCTTTTTTTTTTTTTACAGAAGAAATCATTTATAGTCACATATGCAAGTAACGAGTATTTGATAGGGCAGAAAAATATTCCTAGATATGGTCTAGAAACTTTAATCACTTCATGAGATGAGGAAGATTTTAAGACAATAAAGGATGCTGGTGATGATTTTCCAGTCCTGGAAGGAAGGGACTGTGACAGAGCTATTTACCTGCACTCTGTAATAAGTGGTGAAATGAGCTGAATTAACCCTTTAAGCCTTGTCTGTTCTGTAGATGGAGGACAGAGAAACCATTTGGTCTGGAGAAGAGCTGGAGAAGTTCTCAATAATGTGTAGCCTCCTAAAGAAATGAGACATCTGTAACCACAATGTGGGAGTGAGCATGGCTCTTCTCCATCTTTCCTTTCCCCCAAATAAGTGCTGCTTCTGTTGATCTGCTCTGAGCAAATTTGACAGATGATTGGCATCTCAGACTTATCAGCCTCACCCTCCCATAAGCTCTTTGTAATGAGGGAGCCAGGAAACGGGAAAGAGACATTACAAATGCTCCCAGTGAGGCAGCAGCATGAGCCAACTCCATCTTACTCTAGAGAGTACATGACATACACACACGTGTGCACACGCTCACACACATGCACACAAACCTTCTAGACTTCCCAGTGGTGGAGAGAAAAATCTGGTAGCTGCTCAGTTGCTCTGACACAATGGCATCACGCAGAAAACACAACTGCACAAAGAAAGAAGCCTCCTTAAAGGTCAATCTGAGTCTCCCAGATCTTCACCCAGCTGACCATGGAGTGGGCTAAAGCCGTCTATCCCAGGGGTCACCTCTTGTGTGTCTAGGGTCAAACACAGCAAGTGTGTGAGAAACAAACACATTGAGAAACAATGCAGCAGTCAAGGATGAAGAGGAAACTCACAGACCAGCAAACCAGATATCCAGAACATCTGCAGTGGGAAAACACAGTTAAAACTGAGGTCAGGAATTCAGAGTGCAATGGTTACAGCTGTTCTCAGTTTGCCCATGGTAAGAAACTCTTGCGCAACACTGATCCTGGGAGAAAGACATTGACTTTGATGACACTTATCTGTGAATGTACTTTTACTAGTTTGGAGGTTTTTCTAACAATAGGGTAAGGCAATGCTAGAAAGGAAATGTAGGCTCTTACACAGTGTTTTCCAGGTAACCTGAAAGTGACGAGTTTCACGCTGCTGGAGATTGAATAGAAATTGTCTGACAGTCCAAGGAGAATCAGGAAAGTATGCATCTTGGCAATAGCAACAGCAGCATCAAAGACAAATACACCTGAATCAGCCCTTTGCTGCTGACAATACCTATTCCCTTTCCTATGGGTTAAAGGAAGGTTATAGCAACTTTGACCCATTTGAAAGTTGAGCCTTTTTGATAGTTTAGAAGGCTTTTTTATTGGAAAAAACTTCACTTCATCTTGCAAAGTGAAACCTGAGACCTCGAGACATTTAAAAGGGCTGGACATTACCTCCTATAAAAATTAAGTAATCAGTAATATATGTAAGGCAGATTTCATTCCTACTAGTCTTTAATTGCACACTGAGACACAAGACTCAGGAAATGCTCACAAAAATTATTATTTTTCTTCTGAAGTATTTAATTCCTGTAGTAGCTCTTCTTAGGCCTTCACTGAGAGGCTTTCCTCTTTCAGTCATCTGGAAGGTTCTAGATCTGTAGATAAAATTACTTGATTTGGTCTTATATGGTCATATACTTCTTTGCTGTTGTAAGAAAATGAAAGGTTTTCATGGGTAGCTTAACACTTCATGTACTTTTACTTGCAGTGCTCAGTGTGCCATTTAGAGGTGTCTAGGTACTTGGTAATTCTGATCTTTAAATTGCCTGCTGTAAGGGCAACAGCTGCTTCACCCAGAGAGTATGAGACCTTCAGGCTTTTTTTCAGTTTTCCCCAACTGAGTGTAACTAGTTATAGCTCTCTTTTTAGATTTTTACACTTCATCAGGTGTGTTTATACTTCAACATTCCTCAGACATAAGGAGATAGAAAGCATGTTAAGAATGGTGACAGACCTAAAAAGAGATGCCACAAGCTCTGCTTCTACTGGGGAAATCATATAATTGAGGCGCCAGGGAGTTCAGAGGGTGAATCAGTAGCTGTAATGAGGCAGAAGTGGTGTTTAGTGGCTGTAGCAGATGGTAACTGGTGAAGAGGATGTATGACATGGTGAGAAGAGAAAAGCAGAGAAGGGTGAAGAAGCTGTTGGGTGGGTCTGAGGACCTGCTTGAAAGTCAGTCTGTGTTGGAAAGCCGTCTGTGAAGTGCACACTTGTAATGAATGGAGACTGGAGACCACTGGCTTTATTCTCGTTAATCAACTAGTGGATGGGAGAAAGCTGTTGAAACTAGAGAGAGTAACTGGAGGGTGAGTTTGTAAAACATGCCTGGGGTTGTGTGCGCATGGGGAACAGTGGAAACTTCCTGGAAACTTGGATTATTCAAAGCACTTGGTATTGAGTGACACATGGAGTTAGCCCTCTGCTTATGAAAGAAAACTGTTGATTAAATTAGCTGTGCCAGTCCCAGCTCTTTGCTGGATTATATAGGTGAAACTAGGGAGGGCTACCAAAACAACCTGGAGCAGTGCGTACTGTTTACTCTCAGTAGCCTTGGGTAAACAGCATTGGTTCACCAAATGCACTTAGGCTGACATCTCATATCTTGAAATACCCTTATAATGAAAAGGTCACCCAGAGATTTCTCCTACTGCTGAGGTTGTGAACTGTGTAATATTGTAATGTATGCAGTCAGGGCCTGCATGCGTTATATCCCCCTTTTTTTCCTCAGAATGAGAAAGCATGAAATAAAATGTCAGGAACTTTTTTAAAAACATCTTGGATTTATGAAATAGTGGAATCCTAGAGATGAAGGAGAAATATTTACAAAAATTTGGCTTAAGGAATACCACTTAATGTGGCGGACGACTGAAATAAAGGGAGAAACTGGGTGATGAAGGAACTGAGACCAGCCCTGTCACAAAGGACTTGGGGGTACTGGTGGATGAAAAGCTGGACATGAGCTGGCAATGTGCGCTCGCAGCCCAGAAAGCCAACTCTACCCAGAATTGTATCAAAAGAAGCATGGCCAGCAGGTTGAGGGAGGGGATTCTGCCCCTCTGCTCCATGCTGGTGAGACCCCACCTAGAGGACTGCGGCCAGCTCTGGAGCCCTCAGCACAGGAAAGACACGGACCAGTTGGAGCGAGTCCAGAGGAGGGCCACAAAGATGATCAGAAGAATGAAGCATCTTTCCTATGAGGAAAGGCTGAGAGAGTTGTGATTGTTCAGCCTCAAGAAGAGAAGACTTTGTGAAGACCTCATTGCAGGCTTTCAATACTTAAAGGGATTTTTTAAGAAAGATGGGGACAGACTTTTTAGCAGGGCCTGTTGTGATAGGACAAGGGATAATGGTTTTAAACTGAAAGACGGTAGATTTAGACTAGATATAGGGAAGAAATTTTTTACAATGACGTTGGTAAAACACTGGAACGGGTTTCTCAGAGAGGGGTTAGATGCCCCATCCCTGGAAACTTTCAAGGTCAGTTTGGACAGGGCTCTGAGCAACCTATCTAGTTGAAGATGGCCCTGCCCATTGCAGGAGGGTTGAACTGGTTGACCTTTAAAGGGCCCTTCCAACCAAAACTGCTCTGTGATTCAATTTTATGAGTGGAATTAACATGAGATTGTTCTGCAAAGGCTTTTTCGCATGTTTGATAGTTAAGCCACTCAAAGATAGCCTTTGTCATATATCACTAAATTAACAATAAAAAGCAAAGTTGAACGATTGATTGCAAAATGTGTGCATTGAGTCCTTGTCATTGAGATCTTTCTAACATTAACTGTATTTAAGTAAGGTTTTATTTCCTGTAGTACTTCACTATTGTTTGTCATTTATTGCTCTGCCTGCTTTTCATGTCCTCTATCAACAGCATATATTGTTGACTGTTACTGTTCCGTATAAGTTAGGGGACCAGCCAGCATTCCCAGCATACATTCTTGACTATTACGGTTCCGTATTAGTTAGGGGACCAGCCAGTATTCCCAAAGTAAAAGAACTCTTCAATAATGCAAAGCCTTTGCATGTGAATTCTCCTGCTTTACAATGAGGTAAAATAATACTCGATGGCTGTCTTTTCAGGCAAAAATGCTTCAGTGTATATGTTACACTAGGATACTACAGAGTGGAAGCCCAGTCTTACTCCAGCATTTCACTGCGGGAGCCTTTGGTTCAGGAAGAAGGACATCCGAAACACAGGAAAGGAAGAATCAAGGTGTTTTGTTGACCTCCCTCCAAAGAGTTGAGGGAGAACTGTAGCTCCTCTAACCCAACATTTCTTGGGGGACTAGCTTACTTCTAGCCTAACTCCTTGATTTCCAATGTTGACTCTCTAGTTTGCCAAAGCCAACTGGCCTTTACCTGCTGATTCCTTAGCCATACATGGGAAATCCAGGTTGCGTTTATCCTCTAATCATCAACACAGTAGATGGAGTCAACTCTAGCCTACCTTTGGGAACAGCTAATAAACAGGTATGTCTCTTATACAGCCTTTATTCTAACTGTACACTTGCTAGGTAGATGTATGTTTGTTAGACTTGAAGCATTAGCAGTCCCTGTGAAGGACTGGAATAAAATGACTGCCACGATTTTTATCAAAATGTCTTAATGTTTTTATCTCCTAGAATGGCATTGGCTCAGTTGTGGGAAGGAGGCAACTATCACCTGTTAAGTTACTGATGTAGCAGTTGGTACAAACTTTTTTGTGCGTTGTCTTCAGAGGATCCTCAGGGTCCCTTCAGTCCTGCTGCTCTCTTTAGAGTCTGTTTGCATTCTTGTAAGAGAATAATTCTCGCAAAAAGCAAGCAAATTTTATTCTGCTTCCTTCTATAAAAACATTGGGGAAGTAGGCTGTACCTGGCTTCCTCCACTCTCCAGGCACAACTGCTGCAGCAGCGTGACGTTTTCATCTTTTGTCTTTACTTGATCACTTCAAAGTGGTGTCCTCCAACAACAGAAAAAAAGGTGTAGCTAGTATCATCATGGGTTCTATGCTTGGAATTACTTTAGGATTTGGAATACCTCAACATTAACAAACTTCAAGTCTCTCTTGTATGAAGCCCAAAGAATTACTGTCCTATTAGCAGGCTTCCTTGAACTGTGAGCTCCTGACTGATGATATTCCCTTTCTTAGGGAATGCACTCTGTGAGTCACTGAGAACAAAAGGGGTATAGTGAATCAGAAGTAGGGAGTAGTGTTCATGAGTTGGATTTCATAATAAATACAAAGAAAATTTTAATCAAAATAAAATTTACTTCACATTGATCTATTTCACATATTTTGTGTGATAAAGACGCCTATTGAAATAATATATCAGTATAAGTTAAAATAACATTTTGTTCTGATACTTCTACATAAGGGCCCATAAGAGGAGGCATAAATATGATTAATTTTTTCACAAAGTTACTGAATAATGTTTCCTCCTTATTTTGTACTTAGGATAGTTTTTGTTTCTCTCACTAAATATCCGTTCTTGCAGACTAACCTATAAATATTTTCCAGAAATGTGCTGAACTGCTCTAAGTTAAACACATTCACTCTACGAAGGTAGGCCTGACTATGCATGTACTGTCAAGTGGAAGTATATGTTCCTGCTGCCACTTTTTCTTTGCACATAGATCCTCTTCCTTCCTCTCTAGCTATTGAGAAAGTTGGTCTTCAGCTGGAAAACAACCTTCCTTCAGGCTACTTGTCTCTGTAGTTGCACTTCTTTCTCTTGCATTGATGAGGACCTCAGCTAGACATGGAGATGACTGTTTCCTTGCATGTGATGGATAAGGTCCTGATCTTTTCTTAGACTACGCAAGCTCTGATGCTTCGTGGAATATCTTGACCTGTGCTTTCTATTGGCTGTCCACAGAAATGGGTCTTAGTCACTTTTCTGTCCCATGTTTTGCCATCAAAAGTGCCTCATTAGGAGGAGTACTTCAGCTTTCACTGTTATTTCAAGTTATTAAAAGGCTTAGGGAAGTACATTTTCAAGATGTCACAGGTGTTACATGAAAGTGGGGACAGAAAAATTTCTGGAAGAGGGGGTGAAGTTCCATTGTGAATGAAGATACTTACCTGGGATCATCACTGCTTTTGAACAGTGAGACTCAAAAGAAGGGTCAGAGGGCCTGACTGCTTGACTATTCAGCCTGCAGACTTCACAAACCTGAAAACAATCAAGTCCTAAGCCTAGTGAAGTGTCAATTGATTCAAGCTTCTATAGGAAGATATTAGTAAACCAAATTTGTAAAAGTTCGGGCTTAGGAATTTTGTCACCTTGCATCAGACAAGCTCAACAGAAGTTATTGACTTCAGCCAGATCCTTCAGAAATGAATGGTGACTTAATATTTCTCTTTTGCTACTTTCTAAGCCTCTAGGATTCGAGCCAGTCTTTTACATGAATATGAGTATTTATTCTTCTGTGCCCTGAACTCTGGGGTTTGGAAGTGCTCAGTCTGGAAAATTACAGGCTCCATAAAGGCTTACACCCTCTGCATAAAATTTAAGGATCTGGGAACACAAGCCAGATTTTCTCTAGGTGCATTCTTGGCACAGGACTTGCCCCCCAAATAGCAGAAATGGCTGAGGTTGGAAGGGGTCTCTGGAAGTCACCTGGTCTGACCCCCTTGCTCCAGCAGGGCCAACTAGAGCTGGTTGCACAGGACCATGTACAGGACCATGTCCAGATGGCTTCTGAATGTCTCCAAGGATGGAGTTTCCATCACAGCTCTGGGCAACCTGCGCCAGTGCTTGGTCACCCTCACAGTAAAGAAGTGTTTCCTGGTGTTCAGAGAAGATCCTGTGTTTCAGTTTGCACTCATTGCCTCTTATCCTGTCAAAATAACCTCTCTGGAGACTTGGAAGGAGTGCACAAAGACTGATACACCATATAAAATAATGTTGTTTTTTTCCTTGGCAGGACCTAAGGTTTCTCTGTGAAAAAGTCTGATTCCATGTTGTTGCATTTGCTAATATTAGCCTTTAATAGACTGTGCAGTTTTGTGTTCTGGGAACATCCCAGGTAAGTCCCATGTCTTACTTCCCTCTGCTGACAGCTGTCCAGGAGGTGCTCTTAAGCTGTGGTTGGAAATGCCAGTAATGTGGCAGGGGTGGGGTTAAGAATGTCTATTTCAATGCACACGCCTCTACAATTTTGCGAAGATTATTGCTTTGTCAAGTCTCTACATACTAGGTCTTATAATCTAGACTTGTTTATTGGGTTTGTAATTTCTTTAATTTCTTGAACATTAAGAATCTTTGCTTGGGATAATGTATATTCCTCCTGTTTTCTCATACTGCTGAAGTTTCCTTCTGTATGTGAATAGCAGTGTAATTCATTCAAGGGAGATTATTCTGAGTGAAACTTAAAGATGTTTTTGGAAAGCATTTTCTCTCACAATGTAGCAAGAGATCTTCAAAAGATCCCAGGAAATGCCTAATTGTCTTAAAGAAATTGTATCTTGTACTAATCCATCCCAGTCCATCTTGTGTAAAATGGTGAAACTTTGAAAGCTTTCTACCCATCAAAACAGACAAGGAAACTCACCAGGAAAGATGGTGTCATTCTTATTTTTTTAAATACATGTAAATACTGGTTCAAACTTTGTTCAGGTGAAATAGCTCAAGAATTGGGAAACAACTGTCATGATGTAAAAACAGTTTGCTAAGAAACATTTCTCATGGTACCTACTTACTGAGGCAATTTTCTCCTCAGGAGGTAGTGGCTTCAGATATAATTTTAGCATTTTAGGTTAAACAGCTCTTGTTATCTTCATTCCTTGCTCAAGAGGTTGTGATCTTAGTTCTTAAGACAATTGAATTATGCTAGAATAATAACAACAAATTAGATTCAGATAGAAACGTGAAGAGTGTAGTAGCTTGAGATTGCACATAGGAACTGGATTGCTCTTTAACATTAATTTAATTTTCATAGTTGTTTTGAAATCTGTCTGTACTGCATCTCTCCTGTGGCAACAGGTTGAATGAAGCTGGCATGTCTCAATACTACAGTAACTGTACCATTTCATTCTCTTCTCTGAGATAAATCATTCTTCAGAATGAAGATGAAGCTGCCTTTAATGCTCACTGATTCCTATTCAGTTTCAAATAAAAGTAATTTCAAGCCATAGTTACATTCTGTTTTTCTGAAACACAAAAGATGTGAAAATGCTGATCTAATTAGACTTCCATAAGATAAACAGAAATGCCAGCCTGTATTGCCTGTTTGAAGGGATACAGCATCCAGCAAGAGGCTATAGCAATTAAATATTAGAATAAAAATAGTTTTTTCAGAAAGAGACGCTGAAGGAAATAACATTTTGAAGATGTGTTTTTACTCTATAGAAATAGAGAGAGGAGTGTACTTCAGAGGCAAATGAAAATAGGCTACTGCCCTTTTCACCCCCTCTTTCTTTTTGTAAAAGCCAGTGGTATATGTGAAGTGTCCAGCTATTGGCATTAGATTCAACAATGAACTTTGATTTCTCCAAGGCATAAATTAGCGTGTATCTTGTCCTGGAAAAAATAGCTTTATGGGTTCTGTTCTCTCTATGCATGGTTATGCATGCTGCCTCAAAATCTGATATGCTTTCTGAGGTTTGGGGCAGGACAAACAGTGAGTAGGAGTAATGTTTTCTAAATGAGAATTCACTACCACATGGATGGAAGTTGACTCTAGGTATGGTGTGATGAGCTTCAGAGGAAAAGCAGCTAAACATACTGGGCTATATCCTAGGCTAGATGCATCTCCTAAGCTTGAGTATTAAAACCTCAGGGTGTTCCTGGTCTGGATCCTTGCAAGGGCCCCTTGCACCTCCGGTGATGTTAGGGATTTCTGATCTGGGCTTTCTTGTTTCACGAAACTGTCAGTCTCAAGGAGTCAGTGACACGCAAGTAAAACTTCTCTAAGAACAGAAAAATTGAAAATAAAGAGGATGAAAACAAGCTCTGTTGAAGTTGGCTCAGTCTCCCTGTGCCCAAGCAAAGTAATTTGACAGAATCCATGTTCAGGCTCAGATCTGCCAGCTTCCCACCTCTCAGAAGGGTTATGTTAACTGGCTGCAGTTTTCTTTGGTGAGCAGGGCTTTCTTCATTACTTTATGCTTAAGAGGTTTTTCTTCAAAATATAACATCTCCTGTTGCATACCCATGAAACATCTGTGATAAACATTATCTTGGTTTAAAAACTAAGCAGTAGCTGTTGCTCTTGAAAATAATTTGATATATATCTGGAATCTGAACATTTCTGTGCTTGCCCTTTCCTTAGTGCAAATAGTTTCCTCCCTCAAATTTGTGGAGTCTCCCTCTTCAGTATATCTTGTTAATTAAAGTTAATATTCCTTCTTTTATAGGTAAGGAGAAACGATGGAGTGCAAAAAACTGCCTTTACAAACTCAACCCCTGAGCTTGCCTGTGAAGATCTCTAGCATACAGTTAGATACAGCGTCACGTCATTTCGTCTAATTTTATCCCATGTCAACAAGGAGCTAGTCCCTGCTTTGTAGTGGTTTATCTGAGCTGAAACTCCACCCATGGTAAAAAAAGCATCCTTGCGAATTATCATCTCCCTACTCCTGGGGAATTGCTTTTTTTTTTTTTTTCCCCTGAGTAATTTGTATAAAAGTTTCTGCCATCTCTCATGCTGCTCCTTAGAGTGAAGCGCATGGTTCAGCAAAATAAGAAACATTCTGTACTTCAAGCTGCAGCTCAACCTGTAGTTCTTTTCCCCAAGTGCATTTTTTTAAGATGTGGATGCAGTGCATGTTAATATATCCTTAAGAACATAAAAAAATCAAGACAAACAGCCACATATATACCAACTGAAATATGTGGGACTGAAAACAGTAAGGAATGGATAAAAGTGGTGAAAAGGTAAAATTGCTTATATGAAAGTGAAAGGAAATGTAGCCTCGGCTGTCTGTAGCCACCACTCTCACTACTGCAGCATAATCATGGATTTGGTTACTACACAGAACATAAATCTCAAAGTCAGCAATGCAGACAGTACATGTACTTCACTTAGAAGTGTAATTTATGTGGCATTAAAGGTGGCCTATAATTGAGCTCATTTAAAAACTACTAGATATGAGATGAATTGTTTGTTGTCTCAGATATAATGTTCAATTAATAGAGTTCTATTAACATTCAGGTTGCAGAACAAAACAGGACTCAAAGTTAATTGACTGTTTAGTAGCCTGTTGCATTTGAAGATCTGAAATGAACTTTCCTTTACATTTAATGAGCTAGAGCTTTTTAAACTGAAAAAATATTTCTTATAGTGCTCCAGCTGTTAACATTATAAATGCCTAGGGACTCCTCTAGTTTAATTTGTTATGCTCTCATGTAAAGTTCATTCCAATACATTTTAAATGGTAACATCTGGACCAAGGGGAAAAATTGATCACCTCTTACAGAAGATTCTTCAAAGACTGAACAAAACAAAGCTGCAAGCCCTGACAAAGCTATAAAGCAGACATTAAGAGCAGATTACTGTTTATGGTGGGTGACAGGCCTCACGTCAGAGAGAAACACTGCAGTTTGGAAAAGGTTATTTATGCTCCACAAAATCCATTTGAACAGGGATCTTCTTGCAACATCTTTGGGATGCTGCAGTTTTTATTAGGTTGAAAGGGGCAAAGGGGGAAAAAAGTCGTGTATTTTGACACGTGTCCTTGCTTTTGTTGCTCACATAAAATAAAAATTCCTGCAAAGTTTCTTTTTTCATTATTTTAAGTTGGCCAATATTTAGTCAGGGTTTAAATGTGAGGGTAGCTATAATACAAGTGAAACACTGTTGGGAGGAATTGACTGTTGCCACTTAACTTCCAGTTCTTTTCATGAATCAGGAAATGATATACAAGGACACCTCAAGAATTCTCTTGCCAGAACAGGGGCCTGTGATTGAAAGTTATTTCACATTTTTGGCTCTGCACAAAGAGTAGTGGTATAACTAGAGTGATCAAAGTCACCAAAACTCTTGTTCATCTCTATTTAAAGATGGAGTAGTATGAATTCTGCTTCATAACTAGAAATTACAGGTCAGAATTTCTCAATATCATCAAGGGATTTACTTGATCAGAAAGAGCATAAAAAATGCATGGCTTTATTTAAATATTAATGTTGTAGTTCAACTTGTATGCTTGCAGCAGTTGAGAAAACATCTAAATCTTTCAGGTTCTGTATCTTGTTTTATGCCTACATGTGCTTTAAAGGGAAAGAAAAGGATTAGTGTTGGCATACATTAAGGAGGAGCGGCAGCGTTAGTCTTTTGCGTAGGACTCTCAAGCCAAACAAGTCCAGGATTGCTACAGGAGTCTTGATCCTATAACTGAGATCTTCTAGATCAAGGACTGATATTGGTTCCAAAATTGTCATAGCTGAGGAAGGAAAGTAGTCTTCTGTGCATGGATGGAGAAAGTAGGGAGTTAGGCCACTATCAGAACACCTTGAGGCTTCAAGGACAATCAGGTGAAACTACTTCCTTATTGTTCCTGTAGCAGAATGACTGATTATTGAGAAAGTGGTGGCTGCCACTCTGGGAATATAAGGAAACTCCAGGACTGGAGAGGGAAAAAGGTATCTGGAGAAGGGTCTATATTGTCAGGTGTTGGTAATAAGGATCCAAGTACGTCAAGCTTACAAATTCCCTTCCCAGAGGTCCTTGAAAGAGAGGCTGGAGACAGGGTTGAGGGCTTGTGGGGGCGTGAGGGACATTTCAAAATGCATAAGCTGGAGATACTGAGTGGGAGGACTGAGAGTATGAAAGCTGGAGAAGGGACCGTTGGGGTAAAACACACATTTCTGTTCAAAGAAAGTCTGCTGGTAGCAGTGTGTGCAAGGGGCAGCCCAGAGGCGATGTCGGCTGGGCAGCCAGGCTTCTGTGAGACTTGTGGGAAGACTGCAATGACATGGAGGGGGAGGATGGGGTAGCCCACCATCTTCAAAAAGCAGCTTCAAAAGAGAAGGCTGTAGACTGCAGCCCTGCTACAGCAACACCACCTCCTCCAGAGAAAGTCATAGGAACATATGGACTAAAAGGATAATCCATGTGTTTGCTGTTTCTGTTGACAACACAGTAACACTGTGTATCCATCTGTGGGTCTGATAATGTTATGAAATTTCTAACCAAGTTGGTATGTGCAATGAAGAGACTGCATAACCTCCTTCCTGTGAGGTTTCCTGTATTAATCTGCCTTAACATGGAACTGTTTGAACAGCAAACACGAATGTAATTTTGGTGGGCTGGACTATCGGTTCTTCAGCACATATTTAAATGCAGAAGATCAGATATCTAATTTCATTAAACAAGAGTCTTAAGTCACAGAGCATCTGTCTTGCAAGATATGCATTCCCTTTAAAATTACTGTGGTGTGGAATGCCAGTGCGTTCCCTTGAAATGTACAGGTCATCCTTCAGTTGTCGTGCATTACTGTCACTTGATTTATAGAAGAACCACATAGATCCATCAGAAATGAAATTAACAATAATCCTCAAAGGTAGCTGAGTACTAGCTTGTACTTTTTTTGAGAAGATGGTGGCATAGGTTCAAGAGCCTGTTTTTAGAAAATAATAAATTAAGCCACTTGTGCGTAATGGAATCTAATTTTTCATCCATTGTCCTTGACAGAAAGAGTTCTTTTGTCTTTATTGGGTTGGATGTCACAAGCCTAAAGAAAGAGATTCTCATCTACATCAGTACAACTGACTCATTCAGAAGACTCTACATTACGGTACTTCAGTGTGAAGAGAGTGAGACAGGTCATGTCATTGATTTTTTATTTTAATGGAGAAGTAATAACTGTAGGTCAATATATTTGGGCAATGGATGAGCTGACTTCTTACTGAAGTCAGTAAGAAGCTACTTAGGAATAAAAACCTGAGGCTTATTGAGTTGATGCATCTCCAACCTATTTATTATTTCTGCAGGAAAATATGGGCTCCCGGCAGCTGCATTAAATGTTCCACTACTTGGTGATTTGTCAGTGCTGTGACAATTGCTTAACTATTTAGGGATCATCAGATGCAACACATATTTCATCATTGTACACAATCTACATCAAAAAGGAAATTGTGTTATTACAATGCATCCAGTATGTCCAATTTCAGACAAAAATTTTTCTGAACATTCTTGCTTCCACTTGTAATGTATTTTTACAGCTACCTCTGGGTATATGCTGGAAAATGTCATTAAGAGAAAATGGAAGAAACCATTTAGTTCTAACCAAATTCTCACATTTCATACTGTCTGTTCTGAGAACAGAAGGAAGTCTTGTGATATGTTGTTAAACTGAAAAAAAAATATGCTCATCTTGCCAAGATTTCTTAAATAAATAATAAATTGTAAATACACTCAGCATATACTGCTTGGCATAAAACCAAAGAAAACTGCAGCACAGAACAGACACAAACCAAAACTATGAAGAGTTGCAAAACATAGCAGAAATCACAACTGATATCTAACATGCAGGGTGCCAGAGATAATTTTTAAATATGTTAGAGCTTCTTTTTCAATGTCATATGGTACTTGGAGCTAATAGTATCCCTCATTGGTCTCTGAGAATCTGAAATATTAATGGAAATGAGTGTGCTACAGGTCTTGTGGCAGTGGTGTAAATTCTGCAAATCCCATGGCATGTTAACAAGAAAATGTAACCAGAGAAATTATGATGATTGGCAAAATGTCATAATGGAGTTTAAAATTTATTGTCTGTAAGTGGAGGTACATCAGGCTTGAAAAGGTAAGGTTTGTTTGGACTGAGAGCTTAACAGCTCAGTTACCTAATATTTTTAATATTAAAAGATTGTTGCAGCCTTTTCAAAATGTATTTACATGGCAGGCTGTGGTCACCAAGGGACAAAAGCTGACCCCAAAAGATCATTTACTCAAGTATCTCAAATTTACTCAGACAGAGGATCTTAATTCTTGTTTCTAACTTCGCGCTTGAACTCCTGAGATACATAGCAGTCTGTCAAATGACTAAACAAATGTTAGTTTCCCTCATGTTGTCTACTGTAACATCCAAAAGCGCTAGGAATTTCTAGAGCCTTATGGAATGGAGAAAAATCTGGCGTTGATATCTCCATGCCAAACACTTAGCTCTAGTGATTCTTCTGCCTGAGCTGAAACTCACCTCCAAGGCTGGAGAACAAGAGTATGGCTGAGAATTCATCCTGTCATCCATTAACCATGGAAAGGTCCATCGTCCTGCCCTTTGTATTCACCAGTTTCTGAACAGAGGTGATAGAAATGAAGGCATACCTAGCTGTTTTCTTCTCTCTCACCAACAGCTTCAAAATAAAGCCTTTAAGACCAATTCTTGACACTTTAAAAAGTCTGACTCTTACCATCTTTGCTAACTAGTCCTTCTCTTAAACTGTAGCTGTCCATATCATGCCTCTAAACGTTCCGGGTCAAAACCTGATTGCAGTGGAGTTTTGCAGTGAAGAAGGTCAAATCTCTGTGCCACAGGGGATAACCTGAGAGTGTTAAGGATTAACCTGAGGGGGTTAACCTGAAAGGAGAAGACAGCTGCTTCTCATATACCCTGCAACTCTTCACAAGTAGTATGAAGTCCACTTCTGTGTACCTTCCACCACTAGAAGACAGAAATATTGCCTGTGTTCATGGTTCTGCACTTTTCAAAAGACTGGCATTTTTCCTGTATGAGAAAGAATCACAAACTTCTGATAAATCAAGACTAAATAAGGGCATAAGAGCCTAGTGACTAGGCTTCTCTCAGACTGATATCTGGAGAAAAGCACCATGATATGATTAAAGTATCCAAGGCATGAATTGCTGTAAAAGGCAGCCTTTGGCAAGTCATCAAAGCTGTTCCTCTGCTTTTTTGCATTTCTAAGGATGTGGCTGTAATGATGAGGAATGGAGATTCTGAAGGCTCACTTTCCCTCTGCATATTTCCCTTGCAGCTCTGAAAGCTGGCAGTAAAATACTCTCTGTTAACATCTCACTCTTCATCAATTCCACTAATGAACAGACTGTCTACTTCACAAATAATGGCCACTTAAGAATCAATTGATGGTGCTTCATAGTGAAGTTGTGCTACTGCAAATTCTACTAGTCAGGAGATTTTTGGCAGCTCTAGTCTGCAAATCTAGGTATCTTTGCAGGTCTTGACAGTTCAGAGCACCCTGGTGATAGGTAACAAGCTCTTAAGTAGTGTTTAAATGTCACACCTTTGTAACAGGAAGATAGAAGCCCAATGAAGCTGAACAGAGATCTGTTAGTTTACCACAAGAAATAGCTTCTGTTAAGATTTAACTTCACTGTTAAGACCCATCTCAGCTCTAGACTGCAGTATTTCTTAACTGCAAATTAACACAATGGGTTCAAATTCAGCTAAATCTGTGTGCTGGTACATTTGAATACACCCTCTGTACAGCTGTAAGAACCTATTTTCTTGTTTTTAGTATAATTAAAGTCAGGTTATAGCATTTCATTTCTGTTTATAGATTTGCCTTTATATGTGTATGCTAGGCAGATTTTAAAAAGCTCTTCCAAAATTACTTCACTGACAAAGGATGAATGTATAATGATCCTAACAAATCACTAAACGCTACACAGTTAATGTTCTGTAATTGTGAACCTCCACATCTTCAGTTCAAAAAGGGTTTGTATTAATACTTGAAGCTAACCCATACTGAGAAGACAATGCAAAGACTGTTAGATTAGTGACCTAGCATACCTAACATCAATTAAAGGAACTGTTAGTGTTAATTCTAATGAAAAAATATTTTTGAATGCTGAAGGATATGATAACAAGGATAGTGATGGACCCTGTAGTTTAATATTAAATACCACTTTAGTTAAATGCTCAAGTGGTAGTATTAATGCAGAAGATAAGAGCTGGCAAAAGAAGATGAGCAATGGCACACCGCGCAAAGTAAATTAAAATATATTGAACATTTATGGTTTTCATTAAATATTATTTCTCAAGAATAGAAACACCCAGTCACATGGTAACAGGGGAGCCAATGACTTTCAGGACTCTGCTATAGGCTCTGCATGTGTCACTGTATAAATGCTTTCTCTGAGGTCTCTAATGACCTCAGATTAATCCAGGTCATCTGTATCATAAACCCACAGATACAAATAAATCAGAAAGTTACAGTGTTCCTTGTCATTAGGGAGAGAGCAGTGGATGTTGTCTACCTAGACTTCAGCAAGCCTTTTGACATCGTCTCCCACAGCATACTCTTCGGCAAGCTTAGGAAGTGTGGGTTAGATGAAAGGACAGTGGGGTGGATTGAAAACTGGTTATCAGGTAGGTCTCAGAGGGTTGTGATCAGTGGGGCAGAGTCTAGTTGGAGGCCTGTGACTAGTGGTGTTTCTCAGGGATCAGTGCTGGGTCCAGTCCTGTTCAAAGTATTCATCAATGACCTGGATGAAGGGATGGAGTGTACCATCAGCAAGTTTGCTGATGACACGAAGCTGGGAGGGGTGGCTGACACCCTGGAAGGCTTCACTGCCATTCAGCGTGACCTGGACAGGCTGGAGAGTTGGGCAAAGATAAACCATATGAAGTTCAACAAAAGTAAGTGTAGGGTCCTGCACCTGGGGAGGAATAACCCCATGCAGCAGTACAGGTTGGGGGCTGACCTGCTGGAAAGCAGCTCTGCAGAGACAGACCTGGGAGTCCTGGTGGACAACAGCATGACCATGAGGCAGCAATGTGCCTTTGTGGCCAAGAAGGCCAATGGCATCCTGGGGTGCATCAAGAGGAGTGTGGCAAGCAGGTACAGGGAGGTCATCCTCCCCCTCTACTCTGCCCTGGTGAGACTACAACTCAAGTACTGTGTTCAGTTCTGGGCTTCCCAGTTTAAGAAGGGCAAGGAACTGCTGGAGAGGGTGCAGCAAAGGGCCTCAAAGATGATGAGGGGGCTGGAGCATCTTTCTTATGAGGAAAGGCTGAGGGAGTTGGGTCTTTTTAGTCTAGAGAAGAGAAGGCTGAGGGGGGATCTCACAAATATTTACAAATACTTAAAGGGAGGGGGTCAGGAGGAGGGGACCAGTCTTTTTTAATGGTACCCAGTAATAGGACAAGGGGCAATGGCTATAAAATCGAATATAGGAAGTTTCATCTCAACATGAGGAGGAACTTCTTTCCTTTGAGGTTGGCAGAGCACTGGACCAGGCTGCCCAGAGAGGTGGTGGAGTCTCTGACTCTGGAGATACTCAAAACCCGCCTGGACACCATCCTGTGCAACCTGCTCTAGGTGGACCTGCTCTGGCAGGATGGTTGGACCAGATGATCTCTAGAGGTCCCTTCCAACCCTTAATTTCCTGTGATTATCAGCTTGTAACTGCGTGCTCAGGGTCCAAAGACACAAACATGTGGATCAGAAAAACATTCTGTAGGAAACATAGTTGTTTGGTAGCTGAAACAGATGAACTAAAATCACTTAAAGTCTCCAAATCATAATCCTTTGGCACTCTAAATCACATAGTCATAGCCAACATGTACAACATTTGGGCTAGTTTATTAATTCAAAAATCTGTAAATTTACTCCAGCTTGCCTATATGCCTATGTCCCATGCAAACCCCATCATTTGGCAAGGTCTGACGACAGTCGATTTAAATATTTAATCTTAGCCTATTACCTGGTTTTGTTCTTTAGAGCTAAAACTTATGTATATGTAAATAAATGTAGCTTATAACTGTCTGAAACAGTTAGGAATGTTAGGTAGTTGGGTTTTTTTTTTTCATTTTAAAAGAAAAAGGAAAGCTTTGTTTCAAATCTTCAGGAAACAGAATTTTCATTATTATTCTTTCCTGTATGTTCTCTATTTTTGGAGCAGGTTGACAAGTAGCACAGGGGAGAGGAAAATACCTTCTACTCAAACTTCAAACATCACTCAATACTAAGCTATGAGAATTTTCTTCAAACATCTACAAAATTTGGGCTAGCCAATTATCTACTGGGTTTCAAAAGAATTGCCTAGCTATGGCTTAAACATGCTGAGACGAGATACCAAGTATCCATTCCCTCTCAGAATGGATAAGGACAATCTTTGGGAATTTTTCAAGCCTGTGAAGCAGATTTTGGTGTATCAGGCAAACACAAAGCTTCCCACACTATGAATAAGAATTAAACTGGATAGTCACAGAGCAGTTCTGAAAATGCAGCTTTGTCTAGGAAGGTATAAAACCAGAGAGGCTGTGTTGTAGGGGAAAGAAATGAGGTGGAATAAGATGGACATAACTTTAAAATCTGGGCAATCAAAGCCAAAAAATGACACTCGTTCTCCAAGTTAGTGCTACATATTTACCTTGAATAGGTTCTAGGTGAATCTCAGTAAATTCAGGTTAGGGATTAGTCTAAATAGAGAACTGGAGACCAGCCTGTAGTTCACCTTTCAGTCTCTGCAAAATGTGTGTTATGTCTTGGGAGCATTGTAAAGACCTGTTAGTAAACATGAAGCTCTAGGAGCAAAACCTGCCTTTACTAACCATGGATGCTACCAGCTTTGTTACTGTGCTTCTTCGCTGTACTGCAGCATGGGTGATTCCAACTACTTCTTTTCTTTCTGGAAGTCAAAATTAACCTGGCTTCTGTTTACAAACTGTGGAGGTGGTTGTGAGCTCTCATTGAGGCCAACATTTCCTGGAGTTTAGTTCCACCAGCTAAATCATCCTACCAGCTAAATTCTCTCACCTGCATTATAGTTTGAATCTGTATGCCTGTTCACATGGCAACATAGGTCAGTTCACAAAAGCTTACTATTCCACGTTCAGTGACTGCAAGTTGTCAATTGTCATTTGGGGCTATGGATGATTTACTCCTTATCACATAGGTCAAAAAGCAGGAGGGGAGATTAAAACAAATCCATTGCCACTGAATTGGTAAGCTCTTCTGAAGTATCACCCAGAAGCTAAAATTAAACGCATGGAATTTTAATCTTGATGTGAGATTCCTGTCCTTTGCATGTTCTTCCTGCACCAAAGACATAACTGGAGCTGTGACAGCCTTCAAACAAGTTGCTCACACAGTGGGATGAGGCTCAGTGGAGGCCACCCAAATCTCAGATAGGTTTCGTGGCAACAAGCTGCTTGACAAAGGTTGCAGCTGAAGTGTCCACATCTCCTGAAGCTGCTATCTTAAAATCACCTCAGCAAACAGAAACAGAGTCTGCTATTAAAAAAGGAAGGTTTTTTTTGTATATATATATATATATATGTTTTGAGGTTTTGGGGGTTGGGTTTTTTGGTGTTTTTCTTGTTTGTTTGTTTGCTTGTTGTAACTGCTTAAACTAGCAGGTCTTGTTTTGTAAGGAATACAGGCTCTGTGCTTTATGTCCACAGGGATCACAGCTGCAGTGCCGACCACAGCCCTAACCATGAAATGGGAGGCCATAGCCAAAGCATCCTGGTATTTTACTTTCCAGCTGCCGCTTCACCCCAGTGCTGCAGCACATCCCAGAGGGTGGCAGAACATCCACAGCAGAACAGGGTCCATGTGTCTCCATCGGGCATTCTTCCAGGTGTGGATGCTCGTCTTGCGCCTGTTCCAGGCTGTCAAATACAGGTCGAGCTAACAGGCCACAAACTGCAGTGCTTGACGACATGTGCTAAACTGCTTTTTCAAGCCTGTTTTCTTTAGGTTCCCTGTTAAATGTAAAACTGTTCCTCCTTTGCCTCAGCTCCTTGGAGCAGTTGTCATTTAATGCTCTAGCTCCAGCCGGCCATAAGGCACAGAGTCCCGTCACATTCCTTTCCCCTCCCTTGCTACGCACTGGGAGCTCCTACAGGCACTCATCCAGGAGGTACCAGCAGCAGCATGGAGGTGGCCACACTGCTGGTTGGACTTCCCGAGGCAGGGAAGGGCCCTGCTGGCAGCAGCGGGCTCTGCCTCCCCACCATGGTGGCACCTGGGCTGCGACCACCGGGCAGGGGCCAGGTGAGAAGGAGCCAGGAGATGCCTCAGTGGGGGGCTCACCTCATGCTTGGGAGCTGCCTCAGAGCCTCAGCCCTGGTTCTGTCCTGGCCACCAGCCTCCCCGACCTCCCAGCCTGCCCTGGCACCTGCCGTGCTGCCACCTCACCTGGACATGGCCAGCCCATGTGAGAAGAAGTGCTGAACTGCATCCCACTAGAAAGGATTTTAAGGAGAAAGAAGCTCTCCTTTAATCTGGCACCCGCAGGTCTCAGCAGAAGGGAGTCTGGTAAATCTTTCTAAGCAAGCTGCGAGAAGCCAGCTGTCCTACCTCACCATCTTTTCCCTTCTGCTGCCTGGGTAACGCCCACAAGGACCACGATACATGGCTGGTTGTTCTGCTGCAAAATGCGCTCTGATGGCTGCAGTCGGCTGCTTTGTTTCCCCACTTTCTCAGGGTGGGAATGATGTTGTTTTCTCTTTATATATCAGAGAGAAAGTGTCCAGAATCAGGCGGGAAAGGCCATCCTAACTTCTTTCAATGCCAGCTTGACTCCAACTTTCACTTGCCTCCAACGTGTCTGGCCTTCTGCTCCAACTTCCCACGTGGGAAGCACATGAGTTGCTTGATCTGGAAGAGGTGTCTGACAGGAGTTTATGGCTGTGATTTTAAAATCAGGACGGGAAAACTGTTTCTTGTTGTGTTTCCTTATCAATGACTTCAATGATCATTGCCTTTTGATGAGGGTTGCCTTTTTTAATGAATTGCAGTCACTAAACACACACAAGTAGACAACTGAAAAAAAAGGAAATTATTTATTTCAACTACCGGCCAAAGGAGTACGGAAATATTGTGGCTGACGCAAGCTGAAAAAACAGACTGTTTCCCTGCAGTGGAGAGAAAAGGTCAGTAATTACACTTCCTCAATGAAGTGCTGTCAGTCCAAGTTATGACTTTGCAGCTCTTCCTAAAGTTTTAGACTCAAATTTACAGATATGATTGCCCCTTTGACACTATAAGCCTGTATTTCAGAATGCCCGAACTACTGGAAGGTAATTGTTCTGCTTTCAAACTGTATCACCCCTGAGCTAGCTGTGAATAAAAGCACTATAATAAAACCTATGTTTGCTGCTAGTATTTCGTATCGTGAGATAGCTCAAATGAGAAAACAACCAGAGGATAGCTACTTAGCTACTACTATGCAGGACGATATTGAGAAATACTCTGAGATCAGATTCTACCCATTTTATGTTCTACTATGAGAAAAAGATGCCTGATTGACCAACTTTCTTGTTGCTTTCCTCCTATAAGTTTTGAGGCTCTCTTAAAAGATTGATTTTTCCAGCCTAGTGATCAGAAAGTCAAGCATCATTTCCCATAGCAAAAAAGTAGAAAACTGATGAATCATGTCTCTGATGTTCCGGTAAGTGTTCTTTGGAAAACCTTGTGTTTCTTTTCCCCAAGTCTCCTAAAAAAAATTTGTAAGAGAGACACTTGAACAGACAGATCTGTTGGAACTGTTCCTTAAAGTAGTATTGCATATTGAAAGTTGACTTTATAAATAGCATTATGGATGTTTGTAATGCTTCAGTCTGGCTGAACAAATGAACCTCTGCAAAGTGATTAGAAGTGTGCACTCATGTTATTTTTGCCTTTTCACAGAGTCATAGAATCACAGAATTATAAAATGGTTAGAGTTGGAAGGGTCCTTAAAGATCATCTAGTTGCAAACCCCCCCTGCCATGGGCAGGGACACCTTCCACTGGACCACGTTGCTCAAAGCCCCATCCAACCTGGCCTTGAACACTTCCAGGGATGGGGCATGTATAGCTTCCCTGGGCAACCTGTTCCAGTGTCTCACCACCCTCAGAGTACAGAATTTCATCCAAATATCTGTTCTAAATCTACCTTCTTTCAGTTTAAAACCATTGCCCCTCATCCTATCACTACACTCCCTGAAAAAGAGTCTCTCCCCATCTTTCCTGTATGCACCCTTTGGGGTGCATATGGCTGAATGGCTGCAATGAGGTCTCCCTGAAGCCTTCTCTTCTCCAGGCTGAACAACTGCAAGTCTCTCAGCCTGTCTTCATAGGAGAGGCAGTCCAGCTCTCTGATCATCTTCATAGCCCTCCTCTGGACTCTTTCCAACAGGTCCACGTCCTTATGCTGGGGGCACCAGACCTGGATGCAGTACTCCAGGTGGGGTCTCACAAGAGCAGAGTAGAGGGACAGAATCACCTCCCTCAACCTGCTGGCCATGCCCCTTTTGATGCAGCCCAGAATGCAGTTGTCTTTCTGCGCTGCAAGCACGCATTGCCAGCTTGTGTTGAACTTCCCATCCACCAACATCCCCAAGTCCTTCTCCTCAGGGCTGCTCTCAATCCACTCTCTGCCCAGCCTGTATTTGTGCTTGGGATTGCCCCAACCCAGGTGCAGGACTTTGCACTTGGCCTTGTTAAACTTCATGAGGTTTGCAAAGGCCCACCTCTCAAGCCTGTCAAAGTCCCTCTGGATTTTGCAACCAAACTTGCTGAGGGTGCACTCAATGCCACTGTCTGAGTCACTGACAAAGATGTTAAACAGCACCAGTCTTTGTTTCCACCTTCTATGGGCTTCCTTTTTGAGTTAGAGTTTGTCCAGAAGCTCCTTGTTCGTCCGTGCAGGCCTCCTGGCATTTTTGCCTGACTTCTCTTCATTGGGATTCATTGCTCCTGAGCTTGGAGGATGTGATCCTTAAATATTAACTAGCTTTCTTGGGCCCCTGTTCCCTCCAGGGCATTATCCCATGGTACTGTACCAAGTAGATCCCTGAAGAGGCCAAAGTCTGCTCTCCTGAAGTCCAGGGTAGCAAGCTTACTGTGCACCCTCCTCACCACCCTAAGGATCTTGAACTCCACCATCTCATGGTCACTGCAGCCAAGACTGCCTTTTAGCTTCACATTCCCCACCAGCCCCTCCTTGTTGGTGAGAACAAGGTCCAGCATGACATCTCCCCTTGTTGGCTCCTCTGTCACTTGAAGAAGGAAGTTACCATCAGTGCATTCCAGGAACCTCCTGGATTGCTTATGCCCTGCTGTGTTGTCCCTACAACAGATATCAGGATGGTTGAAGTCCCCAGAGAGGACCAGGACTTGTGAGCATGAGGCTGCTCTTATCTGTCTATAGAGGGCCTTATCTGCTTGGTCTTCCTGGTCAGGTGTCCTGTAGCAGACCCCCACTGTAACATCACCTGTCCCTTCCCTCGCTTTGATCCTGAACCATAAGCTCTTGGTTGGCTCCTCGTCCATCCCCAGGCAGAGCTCCATGCACTCCAGCTGGTCCTTGAAATAGAGGGTGACACGCCCTCTTTATCTCCCCTGCCTGTCTTTCCTGAAGAGCCTGTATCCTTCCATTCCAACACTCTAGTTCATAGAAGCCCTCCCACCATGTCTCCATGATCCCAGTAAGATCATAGTCCCATGGGTGTGTGCACATCTCTAACTCCTGTTCATTCCCCATGCTATGTGCGTTTGCATAGAGATATTTAAGTTGGGCCCCCAGTGAAGCCGACTTACTGGCTGGAGTGGCTGGGATTTCTTTATGCTGCACTCCAGGTGCTCTCTTGTTGACCTGCAACCCTTCTTCAGGCTCTGGGCATCTGTTAGTGGCATTGGCATCACACTGGTAGGAGTAGGATGGATTGAGGTTCCACTCCCCCAGCAACTCTAGTTTAAAGCCCTCTTCATGATCTTGGAAAGCCTCTGACCTTTGCTGACACGTTCCTTTTGCTTTTAAGAACATACACATAATTAGAATCACTGCACTACCACAACGACATTATCTATGAGACAATTCTAGAACTTCCAGCTCCTATTACTGATAAGTCTCCAAGCTTCTGCTATGACACTTTGCTGGTCAGATCTGTGGTAAATCACAAGCTTCTCTTTTTATTCCATCTACTTTGGCTTATTACATCAAATGGTTCTGGAAAATACAATGTCTTCTCTTGGGCCTGAAATGTATTTTGGAGCGCTGCTGCTGGAGGAAAGGTTGAGAAGGAGGGAAAAAGTAAGCAAAAGGGTTGAAATTAAATATATTTTTTTCCTTACTGGAATTCATAAAGGCTTCAAAAGGATTATTTTGCTTTCCTTTATTAAGCACTGTTATACAGGTGACACAGATATAACTACAGTAAACAGATATATCCTGTTTTTACGTAAGCATACAATTTTAAGTGACCAAATGAATGGAGAGGCAGGGAGAAGGCTTAATCAAAGCTGTAAAAACGAAAAATGTGTGTATGTAATGCATTTTTGTTCGTTTTTACATAGTTATTCTTTGATATGGTTATTATAATTATAAATTGTACTGGGAAATTCAATTACTTCTACCTAAGATCATGAAAATCCATTAGTAGTATAATGTGCCAAGAGCCTAAAAAAATTGCTTTTCTGCTTAGCTGTTAAATATGGTTGAAATGAGTTACCTTTGTAATTGTAATGCTCGATCTCAGATTACCCAGGAAGGTAATAATAGTGAAGTGAGGGGATGGGAGGAGAGTAATTTTTCTAAAAAATGGACTTCAGCCTTTACTAGTGGTTTGTATGACTACATGTAGAAAAGCTGTTGAGTGTACAGCCCCTATGAACATTACTACTCTTCACAGAAAAATTTACTAACGTGTACAGCTAATGTATAGTTATTTACAGCCTTTCTTCGATGATGCTGAGATATGAAAACCTAGAGAAAGATCACTTGCTGATAAAAACATGGGTCCCATTTACTGAAACTTTGGGAAAAGAATGTCCCATGTCCTTTATTATCATAGCTTGATCTTTGCTGGATTGCATATAACAGATTTTTTAAAGTTAAAGACGCTTCTGTCTACCAGCCTGGAGTCTTTCATAGTCTTCTCTAATCCTCTGTCCTTTTTCAGTTATATTTTGAAAAGAGAGGAATAAGCTACCATATCAATTTAAAAGAATTTTAAATACCTGTCTCTAACAGTTTTAAACTGAAGTTAACTCAGTAATAACCTTTATTTATTCCTATATGCCAGGTCATAAACTAGTAAGATTGTCTTTTTTATGCTATCCTTTCACCATCTAAAGCTAAACTGACACTACATGGCACTACAAGTGTTACGTTTCAGGTTGATTTCTTTCATTATTTTCACTTATCAAAATGTATCTTTAATAAACTTCTGTATCATACTGAACGCTATCACATCAGTTTAGACTGTTTACAAAGCATCTTCACTAGCAAATGCAATGGTGAAGGATAACTTCAGGCTGAATATATCAATATTTTACTATAAACAAAGACACTCAAAGGGCTCTACAATTCCACTTTCCCAACCATAGGAGCAGAGCACCTTACTCCCTTAAGTCCCCTTAGGCATTTGCAGAGAACAAAGGACATGAACAGCAGCATGAATGGCAATAACTTAATTCACAGCTGATTTCAGTCACTGCCAATGGGAAGTTGGGCATGATAAAGCATTAGCGATTTTCATCTGTTAGTATAGTTAGTGTTTCATCAGAATCTCTGTTTGGGGAGGGGAAACATGCTGGAAATTTTCTAGTATTTGCTCATTTGGCTTGCTACACATGCAACTGTCTGATTCACATTCAGATTGCCTGCAAACAGAAGCGGTCATTTAAGTGTATGTCTCATCTGTTTGCAAATGTGACCCTTAGCTGTGACTTCACTTGCAGGTTAATGCCACACTAATGTTAATGGAAAATGTTTATGCAGCCCAAAGCTGAGCTTTTTCAGGCTAAGACAAAATAGCAGCTGTTTGCATTTGGAAAGATGTCTTTGCAATCAAAACAGACAAGGGGTTTTCTGTCTCATATATTAAGAAGTGACAATATTTGTATAACATAAATTAAGAGTAACAGAAAAAAGATTGTCCATTCAAATCCAATTCATCCTTATTTATAGTTCTTAAAACAACCTGGTCATATCCTACTGTCAGCAGGACCACAGCCTCATTGTTCACTTATTTAGAGTATGAAAAAGGGAATTGCAGTGAAAAAAACCCTGTCAGTTGCAGTTCCTGTTAGGTGTGTATTTTAGAATCAATCTACAGTAAGGCCAGAAGGAAAAAGCTTTTTTGGTTAAAGAGGCTGCTAAATGCCCCTCTGGAGATTCTCATTCTTCAGCAGAGTTTCTGTTAGGTGATGGCAGACTTCCTCAATATTAACTTTTTCATGAATATTCACTAATAGCATGTTCCCTATATTCTACATGCCTAAACCAATCTAACTACATTAATGCTAACCTGAGATTCTCCAGAATTAGGGAGCTTTTGAGCAAACAAAACCCACATTTTGTGTAATACAAGTGTTCATACTAGTTCTGGGAGTATAGCTGCTTAGCTAGAAACCAGTTGCAACTGAACCACCTACAAGGCCTGCTAAATACATGAAATGCACAAATAGTCTAACAAGTTAGATTTTTCACTGACAGTTATAAAACATCTCCGATGCTTTTAATAAGTATTACTCTATCCAGTTATTTCTAGATGTTCTACATCAACACTGATGGATGCTCAAGGAGGGACATCGCTTACTGTTTTCAATAGTAAAATCATGTAGCTCTCTTATTCTCAAAGCTATTGAATGAAAAACTTGTGGATGTCTTTCCATTAAAAAGGAATGATCCTGATGTGAGCAACAAAGTGCTCACTGAAATTTTCCACAAATGCTGATATCAGAATGTGCTTTAACATCTAATTGTTCACAGCATTGAAGATACTCAAAGTTTCTTTTTTCAATATATTATCTACCTACTGTAACTCAACTGCTGCCTCTCCCCTGGAATATTTATTACATCTGTGATACATTAGCTATAAAGTATGATTTATTATAATTTTCCTTAGAGTATTTACTTTAAGTTTATATTCTTTAGAAATCTCTATTTTTCTTAATATGAGGCTCTTTTGTTCAGCAGTCTTTTTTAAAAGTACAACTCGAAACAGAAGATAATTGGAAATAGATCAGAAAGTAAAAGTAACACAAAGACTGCCAAATATTATTTCTGTTATGAGCTACTAGAATCTCAACTAAGATTCAGTGCAGAACATTATCAACCAGAAAGCTTAACTTCTGAGATTAACTTCACCATTGCAGTAGCTGCGTGTATGTTACCATGGAAGCATACTTGAGAGGGAAAACTGAGATGCAGAGAGGGAATGAACTCTCTCAATATAACTGGAAATAACTTTTACAATGCTAACCTTCTTCTTATATAAAAGTCTTTGTGAGACTGTAAATCCAGACCAATAACCATTTCATGATTAGCCCCAGTATCAGGATAAAGTGGCAATAATCCACCAGCTGTCTATAGAATTGAGCTCATTCTATAAAATGGATCCCAGGCAAAGGCTCACATTTAAGCCAAATAGGAAAAACCACTCTAGCAGAAAAGTGTAATGCTGAATCACATAGAAAAAACAATATGAAATGTCAATATAATTGGCAAAATATTCAGGTTGAGGGCCAGTGGAAAACATACGTATGAAAAGGTGGTTTTGTCATTTGATTCTACCTCTTCACAATTTCAGTTGGCTTTGATCCTGGAAATGTATATTTCAGTAGTTTCTGAATGTTCCGGGGACTTAATACTTGAGTTAAATTAAGTTTAAGCTGAAAATGACCAGAATATTATATAGCTAAAAGTGCAGAAGTACTCTTGGCATATTTTCTTCAAAAACACAGTAAGAGTTAGCTAGGTGCTTTGAAGTAATTCTGCTGCCCGTCTAAGGGAACTTTGAAAATGGTTAAAACAAATCTGAAATGCTACTCTGTAAAAATGTTGCTGAAAAAGGCAGTTTTGATTGGTGCTGTTGTACCACATTTCTCATGTGTCATTCAGAAAATTTACTCATATTTGCTTACCGTTGGAAGGTGGTGAGTGTATCTCCTTTAGCATTGCTATTTTAGCTGGTAGACTAGACCACCGCTAATCTCTTAACATATAATCCATTCTCTGAGCACTTAGTCATGGGGCTTGAAAATGACCCTTACTTATTGGAAACAATTCAGTTTTATACAGTGTTCTCCAATACAGTCCTGTTGTTAGGAGGGTGCAGAGGCAGTCCGTTTGTTATTTACTATGTACAGAACACGTTGAACATGTTTTAATTCCATTTACTGTTTCAGTGTTGATCTAGCTTCTTGTATTCTCCCCTTTTGTCCCCAGTTTTTGGCTGGTGGCTGAATACCCTCTGAATTCAGTGAGGTGAAGGTTAAGGCTGTATGTCAGGGCTGAAATCCAACTAAATGCTAGAGAATTTAGTGGAAAGGACTGAAGTGTAACACTTTATTTCCATCAAATAATCCAGACTATATGTTGTATCAGCCTGCTCTAATGGACACAGAGCTACATTCTCCAGTAAATCCAGACACACATCCTATAAAAAAGATGTTTTTTCTCTTGTCTATCGCTTATACTACAATGTGTTTTCTTGCCTGATCTCAAAACAAAACAGACAAACAGACCTTAAATCACTACAAAGAAGTATTTAATCACTCTAATATCTTCATCAACAGGAACTGAGCTAGACAGCCTGTTGGCAAAGACAAATGACTCACAAGCCAAAACTTAAAAGAACTAGAAAAAGGAACTAAAAAAAAAAGATTATTTTCTCTCCCTTTCTCTAACAAACACGAAAGTAAATAGCTGACAGTGTTGAGATGTTTGGTAACTCCACAGATATTTTTCTACTTTAATTCTCTCTGTTCTGCTGTTTTATTCCATTGACTTTGAGTTTATCACTAAAGCTGAGCTGGGGCCCTTATGGCTCACAGCATTATCTGCTCCTTAGGAACTGAAAATGAACTTTCTAGCTGACTGGTGGCTGAGTCTGGCATAGCTTAACCAAATCACGAGTCATAAATAGAGGTACTGAAGGTCATCTAGAGCAACCTCCTGCTCAAAGCCAGGACTACTGCTGATTCTGGGTCAGCTGGGGCTGTGTCTAGCCAGGTCTTCACAACTTTCTGCAAAGGAGATGCCATGGTCTCTCTTCATAACCTGTTCTTGTGCAGCCCTACTCTATTAGTGAAAAAGTTTTTCCAAATCTCAGTGTCTGAAGGAACAATTCGTGACCACTTCTTCCTGTTGGATCATTTGGCACTACCAGGAGATGTTTGGCCCTGTAACCTTAGTATTACTGTTTAAGTAGCCGTATGTGCCCCTTAGTCTCCTCTCAACAAATTTAAGCAGTCCAGCTCCCTCCACCTGTCGTTACAGAGCACTTACCCACAGCCTCTGTCCGTTGTGGCTTATCTCTGCAGGACCTTTTCCCATTTCTCCACAAGCACAGGACTGGATACAGTATCCCAGGGCACCATACCAGTGCTGAGTAGAGTGGAGATAATTACTTTCCTAAGTCTGCTGGCTGTCTTTCTCCTAATGCAGTTCAGTGTTTGGTTTGCCTAATTTGAAATGAGAGCTTAATTTGATAAACAGTAAATTGAATAGGTTCAGAAGAAATGGGGTATGGATAACAAGAAGAGAACTCTAAGCAGCTGAGTGAACACTAACTGGGATGTCAGTTTGAGGACAAGAGGTGGGTTTGGCAGGAGTTTCAGCTGGGTGGAGGAAGAGTGGCATCTATGATCAGAAGGTTTCAGGGACAGGGAAGGTACAAAACAGAAGTGAGGAGACTGAGGAATTCACTAAGATAGGTTATCAGTGCTCCTTTGGTCAAAATTTGCACAAGGCTTCTGTTTAACTTCAAAGACTTCTATTCATATCATGAAAGTGCAAACAAAAGAAGCTAGGTCAGTCACAGTATTCTTACATTGAGAAATCAGTATGGGAGGTTCAGCTTTTTTACCTGAAGACAAATTACTGAAATAAATGCCTTAATATTATGCAATTCTGCAAGGCCACCAACTGCATCATAAGCTGGCTGTAGGTAGCTCTCCACTTTGACATGTTCTATTTCTGCATTCTCCTGTAAAGCGTTTCTGGAAATTATTGTGAAATCAAATTGGAATCAAGTAATGTAAAACTGTAGGAAGAAGAGTATGTCAAAGGCAGAAAGCTAAGGTGCTGGTGCAGGAGCGTGTGATGTCATAGTTGTGGTCCTGGTGACGACTTTTGAGGTCATGGGTTTCTTGTACCAGGGAGTTTTGATATATGTGATGAAATATCTATGATGTTAGGTAACACATCTGAGTTAGAAATCTGGGTTTTTTTCTCTTGGTACTGAGAAATTTATTTCTCACTGATAATGACAGATGAGAAATGACAGTTCTGGAAAGGAAACTTGGTTTCTTGCAAGCTGAGGACTGCAAAGTAAGAGTGAGGCCTAATCAGTTGCTTTACGTAAAATTAACAAAATACATAAAAAGACCTGCTCCCCCTCTCTTTTTTCCTTTTTGCATTTCTACCTAACCAAAGATGAAATAAGCAATGTACAGACTAATAGCAGTCAGGCAAAGGGGAGGGGAACAAATTTGAACCCTTGAGATTTGGTTGTGGCATAATTGCTTACCTGTAGTTCCTGTTTAGCATTAGTCCTGTGGTTTGTGTCAGGCAGAAAGACACTCAGGACAGTGGGAGATTAAGCCTGTGGCATCTCAAAAGCCAGGTCTAGCTGTCTTGATATGGACATTCAATGTTAAATCACTGAAATTGCACAGGCAAATGATCATTTTTCTTCACTTTCTTTTTTAATGACCAAACTACTATTTTTCACTTGAAAGCTGGTAAGATGACATTTTAAAACTGACCACTTTGAAACAGAGAAAACAGAAATATGGTACAGTCTTGGGTGCTATTTTACAACTGAAGAAATTACTGTTCTTTTTCTTAGACAGTGACAGATTAGTCAGACAGATTAGACAAATTAGTGACAGATTCAAGATAAAACCGAAGTACATAACTATACTGACTCTTTCTTACCATTGCCGTAGGTGACACAGGTATTGGTACGATACATGCGTTCTGCTTAATTGTACTGAAAGGTCAAGGGTTCTTCTAATGGACAAATGTAGAAGATGGTCTCTGGATTATACTTCACCCTGAAGCTATACTCTCTTGGCAGATCCATGTTTACAGAACTAGTTACCACACATGAGAAAAACATTTGAATGAGCAGTCCCTGACACCGTGAGTAGCCTGGTCCCACTGAGTTCTGGAACCAGCGAGGGACTTGCTGACAGAAAAGTGTTTCTGTTTTTGCTTTGTTGTTGTTGTTGTTATTGTACCAGTCTCTTCACCCAGCTGAAGCCTCCTGAATATTAAGCGGGTTCTTTTGCTTGATAACTCAGTGTGTTGAGCTGTTTGAGCTGGGTATACAGAGCATGATTAGTCTCCATTCACATCTAGCCAAGAGCTGCAGTCAATAGACTGCGGCATTGAGCTTATTAATTCACGTTTACAAAATGTGAACCAAACAGTTTGATGTTTCTATCAAACCTCACACTTTGGAGCTAAAGAGTGCTGACAACTGCCAAGTCACTCAGGCAGAGATGCTTTATCTTACTTACTCTTATTGAGATACTTTTATCTGGGTACTGTCTAAATCTTCACCATAATCAAGACCTCTGTATGCAAAATGCCATCCAAATAAACAAAAGCCAGTTGAAAACTCATGTGTAGAGACTAAGACATGACAACAAATATACATGTTGAAGAAGTTTACTCAGGAAAAGTGAGGCAATAGTAGACAAGGCAACAGCTTCATCCCTGTTTGTGTATGGAAGGGTCACTGCTTCCAAGGGGAATTATGAGGCAGGATTTGAGTGAGGTCAGTGAGGTGGGATTAGACACTCAGAGAGCTCCTGCACCTCCACGGGGTCAGTGAAGGTCACCAAGAGATAGAACATTGAAAATAAAACAGATTTGGTGACAAAAACCTTCCTGGTGGAAAAGAAGACTGGGTGATTTTTAATATTTTTCTGTCCAGCAAAACTATATAGCATTGTATCCACTTAAGTTAGCCTGTGTCTTTGGTCTGTTATATAAAGTATAACAGAGTGTTTGTCTGAGTCAGATCTTATGAAGTTCAATAGTTCTTTTTCAGTAGAAGAAGAACAGATAAGTGGATAGTAATGTACCATTACTGAAAATGAAGCAAGAACAAGGATAAAAATGAATATATAGAAGAACAGGAACAGCAAGTGGCTGTTCCTAAATGGCACAGGCTGAGGGTGTGTTGTAATGAGTTGTGATTCAGCAGAGGCTTTCTGCAAGTGAAACAGCACTCAGTCCTTTACAGTCTCATATTCTCTTCTTTTCTAGAGAGTAATATGGATGGCAGCGCTGCAGGACCGGATCTCATCTGTACTTTCACAAGGATTATGGTCTGCTTGCAGAGGGATGGAAATACATGTCTGAGCATTGCTGACAAATCACACACCATATCTAATACTGTAAATGTTGTATAGAGTTCAAATTGATTTTGGTACTTCCAGTTTTCAGGAGTTTGTGCTAACTGAATTAATTTTAAAAGGAAACTCCTTTTTAACTTCATACAGATTGCTGAGGAGGCACTGGGAATGAGGTTTGGGCAAAGAAGCAAAGCCTATTAAAAATCATTAAAATGAACAGACTTGATGAGGAACATACTGCTTCTGTGAGCTGATGAGAACTGACTATGTGGGAAGTCATCTGCGATAAAGCAGTAGATAACGTATTCTTAAACGGGAAATCAGGAGTCTGCTTGGTGGAACAGACAATCAGCAAAAATCAGCTATTAATCTTTGAAACTTCTCACTTGGAGAACAATTTTCCATACATGAAAATGCTCCTCTACATACCTTGTCAAGGTAGAAGTTAAACCCTTTGCTCCTCACTATTATAGGGAGCAGTGTAAATTTCGCACCTTGCTTCCTAACTGAGAGCTCAATCTGGGAGATGATTTACCTGGGTGGAGCAGTCAGGCAAAGAAAATCTGCTCTGTAATGGTTCCTGCTGCACAGCAGAGTCCTTTTGCCTCCTGCTTACTCATCAAAGTGCTCTAACAAGAAAAAGATATGTCTCCCTCAGGCTGTATCTGCTTGGGAAGGAAGGTTTTGGGATTTGACTATGTCCAGTTCTTGTTATGGCTATGTCAGCGCAAAGAGCTGCTCTCTCTGCTGCCGGCCAGCAGCCCTGTCCCATGCTTTGTTGCAGGTTGCCTCTGCCCTGCCTTTACATTGCTGACCCGGACTTTGTCTGCCTTCTTAATTTCTCCTCCTGCCCTGAGAACTCTCTCAAGTCTGCAGCTTCGCCTGGAGATTGCTGGACTGTGAGCAACCCTGGGCCCCAGTCTTGGTACCAGCCCTCCTTAAGTTTGGCTTACTGGGGCATGGTGGCGCTGCTCCTCACAGGAGAGGAGAGAGGACAGTATGGTCCTGCTGGCTTGTGGACACCCGCTGCCCCCGCTGGCCTGTGCCCAGTGGCTTGCACTGACCCCTGACACCTGCCTGCTAGCAGCATTGTTTGTGTGAGCCTGTCCTTACCCATCTATGAAAAAAACCATCAGGATTGGTTCAAATGGGAGGTCTCTGGTGATTTGGTTTTTCCTGACTGGGCTAGTTTAGGGGAGCGATGAGCTCACCTTGTGGAGAGCAATGGTATCTCAGATGGGGTAACTGTTGAGTAGTTGGTGGCACACTAGAGTCAAAGCAGTGTTCACTGGCACATCCTTGCTGAGAAGAGGCTGTATCTACGCTCTTACCCTAAACTGACTGAAAGTGACTTCTCAACTGCTGCCTAACCCAGGGAACCCAAAGAAAGCTGGATGCAGGTGTTCCCCAGGTACCAAAGTCCATGCAAGCATATCCAGAACTTCTCCACTGAGAGTTACTTGATGCTCTCAAGATTTAGTCCTAGGTGTACAGGCCCTAGCCATTCCTCTGCATCTCCCCCCAGGGCCCCTCTCTGGACATTGTTTTTACTGTGTCTAAGATAGCAATTAGAATACACAGCTCATAAAATGCAGCTGTGGCTAGTTCCTTTGAAAACCACAGGCACTGACACCTTTGTTAAGTGTAACACACACACTAGAGCATCAGGGCATGGGGTTTAAACTTGCCTGTATCCCAGGGATTAATTTCCATTCCTGACTCCCAAATCTTATTTTTTTGCAGTTTTTAGAATTTGCATGTCTATACAGAGTGGGTAAATGTAGCTCATTGTGTTACTTACCTTTGAGCATTAAGACAATGTTACTTTTTTGCTGCCACCTTACTATACCATATAAGACTCACTCTTCAGTACAGTCTGAAAGTAGGCTGTGTTTCCTGGTATTGCAAAAGTTTCAGAGGCTCTCAAACAGGAATGGACAGAGTGCTTATTCTCACTGACAGAAACAAGATGTGACATATGAGAATTGGGTCTATATCCCCAAAGGAGCATGTGTGAAGCGATCTCTACAAACATTCTGCAGCAGACTTTGCGCTGCATCATTTACTGTTTCACAGCAAAAACAACTATTTTCATTTATGCTTCTTTTCACAATAGAGATGTAACAGTGCTCCAGTGTATATGCTGAAAGAAATGTGCTGAGAACTTTTATTTTTTCAGGGGTGAGACTCATGTGCTACTTCATTTTGAATATCTAATTGAAATAGTCTCCTCCCACCTTATTCCATTTTACCATCTCTCAAACAACTTGCATTGTTTCACATTTTACCATTGACTTTCCAGCCAAGTTTCATAATAAAATCCAAGCCAGAATGAAATATTTCTCCAGATAAATAGTAGGAATTGAAAAAAAGTCTGCTGAGTTTCATCAATAGTGCACTCCATCATAGGTGTAACTGCTATGTGCAGATATCCTTCAGTAAAATAAGAAGTCTAAAGGAAGTAAAGCAAAGTTGCTAGTACATAAGCTATTGATAGAGCTACCTCAGTGGAGATAAAACTTAACAAAGCTATACTGAACAAAAGTCAGTGAGGTTTGTGGCAACTCTGTGCACACGTAGATGGAAGTTTCCACATTATTACCTCCTCCTGTCTTTCATTCTTTGGCATACAATTTATGTAACTAAACTGCAAAACAATTATTTTTTGTTAATATTCATTGTGGGAGGTTTTTAGCTGCTGTTTACAAAAGAACACTTACAAACATATTAACCTTCTTCAGCTTTTTCTAAAGTGTCCTTAACTCTTCAGGTAGTAAAATAGATTATTTTCTTTACAGTCCAGTGGATGAGATATTGCTTTGTGACAGCTGGCCAGATTACAGGGGGATAAACAACACAACAGAGCTCACCTTCAGCCCATTGATGTAAATGTTGAGTGCACTGCTATAGCAACAACCCAAAATGAAGAAGTCGCTAGTTCCTCCCACTGGCATCTCTTAAATTACTCAGTGTTTTGGAGGGGCAGGAGATGGATTTGGTTGTTCTTGTTCAGCAGCAGGCTCAAAAAAAATTGGCTCCCTTGATATGTTCCAAGATGGGCTTGGGCATGTTAGTGCTACCAGACTTCAAACTCAGACAACCTGCAAAAGCAATTGAGAGCCCTGTGACTCTGCTGAGCCACCACCTAATCCCAGCGAAACCTAAGGCCCGTTAAAGCCTGTATTTTGTAAACGCCTAAACAGATGAAGATTTGCAGCCCTGCAGAAAAGCGTGTATCTTCCCCTGCTCAGGGTGGTGGGGGAGCTCTTGGCCATGGGAGTTATTTAAGAAACAGCATTGATGCAAATCCACTTTTTCACCCCGCCTAGCACAGCGTCCCCTCCTGCTTCTGAGGATGCCCCAGATGCCTCTGTGCAGAAGTGCTGTGCTGTTGGGAGTCAACCACTGTTCTCTAGGGAGTTCATCTGCCTGGCTCACTGGCAAAATTAAATATTTGAGATGGCTCAACTGTACTCCTGAACATAATTTTCTCAGTCTCGCATCCTCCCTTCATGTGATGTTTGGAGATCTCCATCAAAATGAGAGGAAATTGAAAAACACAAGTGTCTGCTGATTAATCAGTCATGTCTTTTTCCTCACTTTTATTTAAAATGCCCATCAGCAAGAAGGCACCAAATCTGGAAAGGGGAAAGAAGGGGGTTGGAACCGTTAATATAGAAAGAAATGAGACCTCTCCAGCTCAGAATTAATATTAGAAGTCTGTACTTTTAAATGACTTGGATCATGCCTGTGTTCTTGTATCAGGAACTCGGATGCTAGGCTCTTGAGCACATCTTGACTTTGCAGATGCCTTTCCTAGTTGAAGATGTTACCCTCTTTCACCATCCATGACTTCAAGGTGAAATTTAAATCAATAGAGGTAATAGCCAGACCAGATTTTTTGTGTTTCCATCCTCACTAAAGAAGAGAGTTTTTTAAAACTCCATGCAAAAGCTTTTTTAACAGCACCTAATTAATTGGGTTCAAACCTGGACATAAACTTCTGAAAGAAATATATTTTTCCAGTTTTAATTCAGTGTAGAATCACTAACTCCAAAAGCATAACAGCAGCAGGAAGGCAGAAATCCACATTTGACTAAGCCTTGGAGAGCAGCAGACTCTTAAGTACAAGACTGCCAAGAGTTATACCGACTGTTGCAAGCGTATGTAGCGTCTGCAGTTGATTTGTAAGGAGGCTGTGGCAGCAGGGAGCAAGTTTTTTGATTTCAAAATACGAGGTTCTATACTTCAGGGGACACCAGGGCCAGACTTTATTTCCTGTTGTGTTAGTTGCCTAATGTTTAGATCAAATGAGGTACGTGTTAGAGCTGAGCTTTCCATGCTTTCTTTTGCACTCCTCTGAAATAATAGCAGTTCTTGCACTGGTGGAGACACTGGTGCTTTAACCTGTGTCAGGATTCTTCCACCAGCAGAGAGATAAGAAATGTTATCAGACTGTTCAGTGATGCTCTGATAATGAGGTTGAAGCACAGCTGCTAAAGGAGGAGAGAAGAAAGTGCTTCATTTGGTTTTTCTTTTTTTGTTTTGTATTTTTTCCTGTGAATGGGAAAGAGAAATGATTTATTTCAGTACTTCAAATGCTCTAAAATGTACAGTTTCTGGGGTAAAACTGAATGAAGTGACCTCATCCTGAAGTGTCGGTTGGTGGAATATCCTTCATCCCTACTCCACAGGGCAATCATTAGCATGGCTCCTACTGAATTCAGTAAAAACCTCAGTCTCTAAATCCTGGTGTTACTTGTTTATGCTCCTCACCTGTTGCAATGCATGAGGAAAGTCAGATGCTTCTAGAAAATCTTGCAGTATGAACAGCAAATCCAGTGACCTTTAATACATGATTAAATATCCTCAAAAAACCCTGTTAACATACCCATGTAAACAAATCTGAAACAGATACTCAGAAAATAAAGACTGTTTCCTACACAGAATGCTCTTCCCCTCTTTCACACCATAAATATTCTAGAATTTTCTTCTTCCCCACTTTGCAGCATCCTCATCAGTCATGGGCTGGATTTAAAAACAGACACTTCATCCCTTCACTGAAGCTCCAGTCAATGTCAGTTTAAAGCAAAAATGGAAACACTTCTTTAGAATTAATTGAATTAGTGCCTGATCTACTTCAAAGTGCTGACATTAACAAGGGTTGTGAATACATGAGTGGGAAGAAGGTTGCTTCCTATTGTCCTTACCAGACAACTCACCATACTTAAGAGAGCTGCCTTGCTTGCTCAGACTTTAATCCATGACAGAAGCAGTTCTGAAATAAACATGTACAACACAACAGTTCAGCTTCTGGAATGACTAACTGATAAGGGCATGTTTGCTACTTTCTCTGATGTCCTTCACCCGTGTTATCTGCTTAACATGTATTTAACTCCTTGCTCCACTGGAACACTGCAGTTTCATTCTAGATTCAGAAGAACTATTATGACACCCTCATTGAGGAGAAAAAAGCTAGTTTTCCTACAAGCAATGGGACAAGAGGAAATGGCCTCAAGTTGCATGAGCGGAGATTAAGACTGGATATCAGGAAAAATTTATTCACAGAAAGTATTATCAAACACTGGAATAGGCTGCCCAGGGAACTGGTGAATCACCATCCCTGGAAGTATTTAAAAGATGGGTAGACGTGGTGCTGAGCTACATGGCTTAGTGGTGGCTTTGGCAGTGTTGACTATTGGATTCAATGATCTTAAAGGTCCCTTCCAACCTAGGCAATTCTATGATTCTATAACATAAATGCTGTATGTTTTTCTCTTACCCTAGCAATCACCTTGTGTGGGGGCAGGGGAGAAATTGTGTTTTCACTTGTCTTTCACTCTTTCCATAGAGTAAGTTTTCTTACGTTATCATGTAGGTCATGATACATATATTGTCAGTGTGACTGTTTTATCTACAGTATGGCATGAGGAAAATACTTGATATGCTGTTGTTTATATAGAGATCTTGTCTTGCATTTGTAAGGGCTTCAGAAAAAGTACAAGGATTTTCAGCAGTTTAACTGTAGCATGGGTAGACATTTTCAAGCTATCTCTAATCTTTCTAACATAACTTCACAGCAAATCTTTTAGTACAAATCTGCCAGCAAGCCCAGCAACACACTTGCTGGTTGGCTTGTGCAAAACTCTATGCCACCATGGTTTAATACATGAATTAGCTACATAATGTAACCACCCAAATTTGCTTGTGGTTATGTCTATTTTTGCTCTCAACAGCACCTTTTAATTGAGGTGAAGACACTCTCCAGGGGTTGGGAACACTGTGTGCAATAAGGTGTCCTGGTATCTTCATGAGAATTTTTTCTAACACTTGAATTCCACACAATCATTTCACTTACTGCTTCACAATTTTTGCAGGCTTATGACTGGTGAAGAAGTCTCACTGGATTAGAGAAGACTGGAGAATGCCCTAGCTTCAAGTATATTCAAACTATGGTTACCCAGCTGACCCACCATCACGCTCACTTCTCCTTTGAGAGAGGAGATGGATTTTGTTTCAGATTTGTTTGCTTTTTAAAGATTAATGTGGATGCATACATTAGGAATTGGTTTGACAGTATTGGTTCATTTCAGGCCTGAGATGGACTATGAGGACTACAAAAATCATAAATTTATAAAGCTGATACCCTTTGTATCTTTGCTCTGTGTCTAGTATTGGTCAAGCTCTTGTTTCCAGTGGGGGGGATTGCATTGCAACAATTGTTGCTTCTTCTTGTCTTTGCCAGTCATTTTCTCTCCCTGACATTCTGTTTCTCGATGAAAGCAAAGTGTTTTTTTAAAGTGAGCAAGCATGACAGGAAGGACGCTTACCGGGCAGTTATTTTTCATTTTGAAGAATCTTTCCTTTATATAAAGCAACTGAAATCTTGATACATTGTGTCCAAGTTGACAGTGTTTGTCACAAACAGTAAAACTCTTGTCTGTGCTCTTGTATCGTGCCTCAAATACTGCAACATCATCTTCTTTAGTGTCAAAAAAAAAAGCCTCACCCCCCCAAAAAAAAAGATAGTCTTGCTTCATGAATATCTAACTGTAAGTTTTGCAAAGATATTTTTCCAGACAGTTACTCAGCATGCTTCGAGATGTCTGAAAATGTTTCTTCAGAACAATAAGCTATAATTTGACTCTGAACTTCCATCTTCTGACTGTAACTACTCAAGTTATCTTACAAAGTTGTTGAAGGCTCTTAAAGATACTGACAAGCATTCCAAATAGTCTACTTTTCTTCATCTTTTGCTAGCATAGGAAAGTCCTGGTGCATACGGAGGGGCTTTTTGGTATCAGCGATTCAGTTATCCCCAGAACAATAGGCTAAATATTGATTTTCAATGTGCTTTTTGAGACTGTCTATTTTGGGAAAACCTCATTTTAGTACAATCCTTTATTGGTATCTCTCCTCATTCTATCTGCAGCTTTCAGGTATTTGCAGACATTTATGATAATCTTTAGTCAGTCAGGATCTGACTATATTTTTAAGTGCGAGATGTTACCGTGACCCAAACCTGCAATGAAATAAATGAAACCCAGATGAAAAAGGAGGCTTTGGAAAGTGTGTTGAAGAATTTCTCCCAGAGGTTTTCTATTCTCATGGATCAGCATCAGCTATCTCACAGAAAGAGCATCATGCTGCTCTCCTGTAGTTAGGAAACTAAAGCCCTCAGTAGGTTATGTACAAATATAACAACGCGTATCACATCATCACTCCCTACACAGCTTTAGAGGGCCAGCCATGGCCTGCCCTCATATTTTTCACCTCTTTTCTCATAAATAAACTTCCTTTATCAGCTTTTGTTGTTCTTTTCATATTCCTTCTAGTCCACAAGTAAACCCCTGAGTACAAGCAGCCAAAAAGAAATCCGGAGGCCTACTGAGTCTTGGCAGAGTCCTTAGAAAGATGTCTCTTCAGGTTAAGGGCACTGAGCTTTATTTTTGTACCTCTCGGTCTACTGCATCACATTACAAATGTAAGCCTGATTAGTTTTTAACATTGCTTTTATTGCCTGGCTGGACATAGAAATACGCTTTCCAGGAATACAGTTAATTGGTACTAATATTTTACATCATTTTGTAAATGCTTCTGAGTGTCCTATTCTATGTCCACTAGCATTTTGGCAGTCACAAGTAGAAGAACAGCCTCTCAAGCTTAGAAAAGTTCTATTTCTCTAACATCCTATTTATTAGTTCTGCAGGTCATTAATAAAAATGTCAAAGAAAGCTATCACAGCAGACTACACTTGCATTTCACACTATTTAAGTCAGCTGCCCTCAGCTTCTTTGTTTTTTAACTTGATTTCTGTCCCTGTATAGCATTTTTTTTTGCTAAAGCAAAATAGCATTTTTGTCCAGACTTATTTGAATTCTCTTTCAAGCTACTCTTTTAAACCTATGTGTTTGAATTTGAGATGTTTGATATTGCTGGGTTTCTTTTAAATTACTGATTTAAATATCAAGGACCCAGTGGATTGTTTCGCTAATGCTTTCCTTTAAATTAGTGAGTTCTACCAAATTCCATCTCAGCATGCTTTGCTCACCTATAAGGGTTCAAAGATTGGGCTTTGACTGTAAAATAACTTTTCTTGTATAGAATCATAGAATCACTTGGGTTGGAAGAGACCTTCAAGATCATTGAGCCCAACCATAAACCTATGCTAAAACCACCCCTAAACCATGTCCCTCAGCACCACGTCTACCTGTCTTTTACATACCTCCAGGGACAGCAATTCCACCACCTCCCTGGGCAGCCTATTCCAATGCTTGACAACCCTTTCGGTAAAGAAGTTTTCCTAATATCCAATCTAAACCTCCCCGGCACAACTTGAGGCCATTTCCTCTTGTCCTGTCACTTGTTACTTGGGGAAGAGATTGAGCCCCACCTCGCTACAACCTCCTTTCAGGTAGTTGTAGAGAGTGATAAGGTCTCCCCTCAACCTTCTCTTCTCCAGGCTAAACAACCCCAGTTCCCTCAGCCGCTCCTCATAAGACTTGTTCTCTAGACCCCTCACCAGCTTGGTTGCCCTTCTCTGGACACACTCCAGCACCTCAATGTCTCTCCAATACTGCAGTGCCCAAAACTGAACACAGGACTCAAGCTGCGGCCTCACCAGTGCTGAAGGGAAGAATAATCACTTCCCTGCTCCTGCTGGCCACACCATTCTTGATACAGGCCAAGATGTCATTGGCCTTCTTGGCCACCTGGGCACACTGCTGGCTCACGTTCAGCCGACTGTCCCCCAGGACCCCCAGATCCTTTTCTGCCAGGCAGCTTTCCAGCCATTCCTCCCCAAGCCTGTAGCGTTGCACGGGGTTGTTGTGACCAAAGTGCAGGACCCGGCACTTGGCCTTGTTAAACCTCATCCCATTGGCCTCAGCCCATCGATCCAGCCTGTCCAGATCCCTCTGCAGAGCCTTCCTACCCTCAAACAGATCAACACTCCTGCTTAATCTGGTGTCATCTGCAAACTTACTGAGGGTGCACTCAATCCCCTCATTCAGATCATCAGTAAAAATATTAAACAAGACTGGCCCCAAAACTGAGCCCTGAGGAATGCCGCTTGAGACCTGACGCCAACTGGATTTAGTACCGTTCACCACAACTCTCTGGGCTCGGCCATCCAGCCAGTTTTAAACCCAGCGAAGAGTACACCTGTCAATGCCATGGGCTGCCAGCTTCTCTAGCAGAATGCTGTGGGAAGATACTACTTTTTGTAGCATCTCCCTCAGTGTACCATGAAAATACATTGTTCAAAGTAAGTAGAGGGACCTAGAACTGTATGAGGAAATGAAAGACTTATAAGGAAGAGATATATAATACTGGATTTACTGTACTTATGGTTGAGGTTCTTGGCAATTCTCCTTCCAGCATGACACCCTACAAACGTTAGGCACTTTATCAACATTAACTAAAGATTATGTTTGATTTAGCTGCAGAAGAAAAAGGAAATATTTCACTGACACTGAAGACAGGGTATTAGTTAAAAGGGAAAACTAATTTATTAGGATCTTGGCCTAGAGTGACACTTTCCCGGGGGACTCAAATCTTCCAAATCAGCCACTGTCCGGTACTGATGGAAACTCCTCTAGCAAGGGTCCGTGTAGCATCATTCTCAACTAGATCAGAAGGGACTCCCTGAAGTACTGTTCTAATCATTTTTGATAATCCAGCTAGGAGCAGCCCTGTATGACCAGCCCAGCACATGCATAATTCATCACTGTTGATGTATCTGAACTACTAAATGCAAAACATCTCAAATATCATACCTATGTACAAAAGATTGTCCTATTTGATCATTTCTGCAGGAACAGTTTCCACTGACTGTTCACAAATGTCTTATCTACGTGCACTTGGTCAACATTTCAAGACAAACCATTCAGGGGAGCCTTTGGAACACTCCACCTAGGCTGTGGAGTGTTAAATGGTATGTTTAAATGTGTTAAATCAACACACTTAAACATACGAACTGGACTAGGTGCAGCAGGAGCTGCTAGAAGGCCTTTTAGTACTATCTGAAATTTCCAGCTGGGAGCTCCTGTAACAGTTGGTCAAATGCCCAATAGTGAAGGCTCAACCTATGACCTAGTTTGGAGCCAGTCCGTTGCCCTAAGACAGCCCAATATTTCATCTATGCAGAGAAGCGGCTGGAGAGTCACTGAACCACCCAGGGAATTAAGGGCTGAAGTATATTGGGTCTGCGTGCAGTCACAGCTGTGACACTCAGTAAGATTACAAGTATAACTAAGGAACAAACCTGATTTTCATACTTAATGCACACTTTTAAATTAAATTCCATAGTTCTTTATACATCACTTCAAACTGAAGGATAAAGGGTGTATCTACTCTGTGATCACGCAAATGTGATGGAAACACAGCTGGGCTAGCTGAAACTCTAGTAAATGTGGTGCACCTAGTGGGGTTAATTACCCAACTACTACCCTGCTGCTCAGAGTTTTGCAACCACTTCTAAGCTATATGCTGTGATAGGCAAACGGCCGATGGAAGAGATAACTGTTGTAATAAGAATCTAGTGAACATGATAACAATTACACAAATCTACTTCATGTTACTGTTAGTCTCTTACATATCAAACTTTTCCAGAGATACAAATAAATAACATGGACAGGCCCAGAAGGCCTCTGAGACATTGAATACAGTCAAAATATCAAATAAACAGTGTTATTGATTTGGAGGGGTGGGTGGGGTGGCTTCTGTGCCTCAGACGTAATGACATTATTTAACCTTTTGAAACAAAAGATGCTCTGAGCATAAAACTTGTAAGATATTTATTCAGAGAAATATGCCAAGGAGATGGAAGGCATAAAATTTTAATGTGTATTTGAACTTGGGAGACAAGTAGCATTGTTAACAGACAGATTCACTACTCTGGAAAATAAAAAAAAAAAAACCCACATTAGTGGAGAAAGAGAACTAAACAGCTGAAATGTGGCAAAAGGAAGCATTAAAGAAGTTGTAAATGAGTTACTAGGCCTTTTAACTTCAGCTCAGTGATTGTAAACCAGGCTAGCTCTGTATTGGTAAGAAAGTAATTATCCTTTGACACCTCTGAGGGGCCTGGGGTGATATGAATTAAAGATTTGGGTCGAAATCTAATGAAAAACTCTACATGTTACAAAAAACAAATACAATCAATTCAAACAAAAAGCTGAGAATACCTATTAAAATGTGCAAAATTGATTTTATGGAGAGAAAATAACAAATCTGGTACATGTCCTGGTACTGTCAGGAACACAGGTGTGTGTCTCGCTGTCTGATATAATGAATTTTGTAGATTTTAGCCTGCCCCCGCCCCACCCTAATTCCTGTGACAGAGATCCCTACTCAGAAGGGCTTGGTTCAAAACCTCCACAAAGGTAACAGGGGTGAGAAACAACTTTACAATCACCAATTTCATTGAGTGTAGTTACTTCCTAGACTAGAACTGCCCATTTGACTTAGCACTTTTAATCACTAACACACTAATGGAGAGCCACAGAAGCATGACTGCTGAATATGCCCTCTGTACACCCCACTCCTTTTTGGTTTCTTCCCTTTAGTCTTCACAGGTTTTCTTCCAACAGAGGCTCTCCCACCAGACTCTGATTAATAGCATAGACTCTGGAGAGGATTTATATATCCTTTGTGCTTTACAGATGTCTCTTTGCTCCCTACTTTGACAGAAAGATTGAGAAAAGTGTGATAGCAAGATAATCCAGAGTTACAGAAATCAATGAACTGTGAGATAACCAATTGCATTTTACAATAGTGATTTAGACCAGTCAATAAATATTTAATGATTGTTTTTAGGTCAAAATGATGTGGCACAGGAGAAGGAAGGAAAACTTATGCTTTTGATATATTATGTACTGCAAGATTATATCTTTAAATCAAAAGGAAAGAAATTTTCAAAGAAAATGTGTTTCTTGGTCATTTGTCAAGGTGGTAGTAACACTTTGAAATACTGTACAAATGTATAAGAAGAATTTTAGGGTTGAATGCCCTCATTATTCTTGAGGTACGGGGCAGATTTATTCCTCTTTGTCAAAAAAGAATGTCATAACTACCTGCCTAAAATCTGAAGGTAACTGCCATCTTGATACTGCAATGTAACTTTGCATTGCAAGTTAAAGAGATTTACTATGATGCAAAAGACAAGTAGATCTAAGGTAATCCACGTATGACAGTCTACTCCTGAGTTTATATCCTATTCACTAGGCTTACTAACCAGTGTCTCATATACCACAGTTAACATCTGTGTATGTTTTGGCAGAGCATGTACCTAAGACTTTTCTTTTCACTACCAGCAACCCAGCAAGGCTGAATCATGAGACACTGAAATCACTGAGCTCAAGAGTTGTTAAGCTGAGTGAAATCTCCGAGTTAGAAAACCCTACATCTTGTCACCTGTAATCTTGTTGGAAAGGTGTGTTTTGGGTAGTTTTGCTTTGGTTGTAGGTTGGTTTTGTTCTTTTTCATAAATTCAAATTAAAAGTCTTTTCATGTGAAACATTTAATCTGAAACTCTTGCAGTTCAGTCCGATTTGAGGGGAACCATTTCAGTCTTCTAAAGTACAGATACTAGTAAGTAATACAAATCACAAAATATGCAGCACTAAATCTATGGCACTGGGTAAATATCGTTAGATAAGTGACTGATTAAGAGGAAAACATAACTAAATAAACTGTAATTTGGCAGGAACCCATGCAATCCCTTAGCAGTTACATTATTGAGACATCTCATTTGAGATGAAAGGAAGCAGTTGTTTTCTTGAGGCTGCAGAATTTTGTAGTTTTGCATTAAGAGAATAAATTGGTAGGAAGTACTTAATTTCAGTTACTTGTCATAAAGGATACCATTTAGCCAAAAGAAAAACTAATAAAAAATGTCCCAGTAAGCAAAGAAGAAATGAGGAGGAAGGAAAGGGGAAAGGAAGAGGAAAATTATTTTCTAAGTACAGCTTCCCAGGAAGACAAGAAAAGGCTGAAAATGCTGTTAGACTTAGTGAGCAGGACAGGTTTAGAAGCTGTGAAGAACTTCCCATCAACTCCATTGTCCTGTGGGCATGTTTGGGCAATGATTCATTAAAAGCCTGCTCCTTCCAATAAGGAATTGCTTTCTTTTCACTCAGATCTATTGCTTGCCCTTGCAAAAGGTGATGTCGCTTATGAACACAGCATTATTTTACAATGGGAGATAGTATCCTAAACTTCAGCTCTCTTGATTACAGTTACCTAGAGTCCATGTTTAAGTCACACAAGAGGAATCTAATTGAAAATACTTATGTAGATATACACACCCACCTGTTAGTGCCTTAGCTTGTGTACACGTTCCTCAGTGAGCCCACAGATGGTTCTACAGATGCTTTGCATTTTGTTCTTTAGGCAGATGCCCTCCCTTCCCTTTACCATCACATGAAGTGCCTGGTATAACCTAACACAAACAGATATGGAGCTCTTTAGATACTCACAGACCACAGTGGGTATGACACTGGGTCACTTGGTCCACTGTAAGACACGCAAGCACTGCAAAAACGTGCTTTCTAGAACCAGAAACATAGTGCAGACACCATGATTAATGAGCCATGTATAGACCACCAACAGCCAATACAGAAGGAGCCAAAAAAACCCCTTCATTCCATCAGAAATCATCATTTAAAAAAAAAAAAACCAACAAACATAACGCTTTGTAAGAACTGCAAAATCCAGGGAAGTCTGAACAGAAAGTAGTGACAGGAGCAACAGATTCTGGTCTATGATACAAGCCAGCACACTTACCTGGCTCTCAAACACCCTGCCTAGAAAGCAGTAAAGAAACCTGCAGGTCAACAACATGCTTCAGCTCATCAAAATCCTCCTAAGTTAGTGATTTAAAGCTTTTCAGGAGCTTCAGCTGTGGGCTAGGCCACTGGGTCTTCTTCCTCAAACTGAGCATGATTTCTGACATAATAAAATCCCCTGTGACAGAATCACTTCTCACTGTTCAGTTCTGCCTTCACCAGAGCTGGTATACCCTTTAGCGCTTGAGTTCAATTCAAAGTAGTGTATTAGTCCCAGCTAGGGATAGAAAGCAAATACAGAAATCTGTGCTTAAATCAAATCAGACTTCAAATTAAAGGCTTTGCTCAGTTGTTATGAGTTCAGCGTGAATACTTTTTTTCCTTCTGAAATTACTGCAGGCTACCATATAAAGGATGCCCATTTAGTGGAAAATTATGACAGTATCGGTAATTTGCTGCTGATTAGCTACTTACTGTATTTAGTAAAATGAATGCAAGAACATAACCTGAGTCTTCAGTAAACCAGCTAGGAGCAATCTAGCTCTATCAGGACTAATAAAAACACTGGCTATTTCTTGTCTTCCTCTCCCCAGTTCACTTTCTACTTTATAATCAATCAATTTCTTGCTTACTTGTATCTGTAAATTAGCAGTGCGCTAAACAGAGGAGGTAAAGAAAGGAATAATCATTCCTAATCTAGTCACAGCTGCATTCAAATTAAAGAACAATCATGCAGATTAGCTCCTCAAGAGACAGATAGAGATTAATGGTTAGGTTTGTAACAGTACGGGCCATATATTTACAATGAAAGCTCAGCAGCGGCTTAAAAGAGGAGCAAGCTTCGATTTACATCATTGAAATTTTTTAAAGTAGTAGGCTTTTTCTCATATTGTTGTTTATCCTTTTCACATTTCTTAGCTAAAACCTAAAAAGACAGAAGCACAACTGTTTACTACGTATTTCTTCTAGGCCTACACAATGACAAAGAATTGTCTTATCGTTCTAAAGAGAAATTAAGATGAAAGGTGTCTTTGTGCAGTTTAAAAAGAAAAAAACTGAAGGATCAGATGCCAATTGACCATTTGCTAGTTGGCATTCTAATTTTCATTGTCGATAGTGTCTACTAGCAAGCAAATAGGGAAGGGGTGTACTGATTTTTATTCTCATATGTATTCTTATAGGTGGTCTATGATTGCTCATATTCTGTATAAATGAAAGAAGTTTATATTTCAAATGTATTCTCTGTGAAGTCTGACATATATATATATCAATCAACATACGGAGCTTATTTAGTCAATTTTGACCCAGTCCAATGACTCTTTTTAAGGTAACTTGTAATAAGTTTTATTTTATTGTCCTTCATTTTTCACGTCACATTTCAAATTTCATGATATATATTCTGATCTTGGTATTTGACCTCCCAAATGCATTAGTGATAACAGGAGTTGCATCGAGTTCTCAGCACTGCAAAACCAGAGAGGAACAATTTCTGTGAGGCTTCTTTGCCTCCTAATGCAATGGCATAAGTACCATCAATGTTCTGTTAAGTGCAGTCACTAATAACCTTTTCAAACATTTATTGTTTCTCCCTGTGCTGGTGCTTTCTATGTTCACAGCATTAAGATTCTACTCTAAGCTTCTTCCACTACACATTTTCTGTATCACTGCCTTTTGGTGGTTTTTTAGCACTGTACACAAGAACTAGTTCTCAAGTGAATTATGCCTGTCCCCTATTCACAACTTTATTATTTCTTAACTATTGTGATTAAGTCCCTTCCCATTACATTGCAAAAAGTCTGCCTTTTGAATTGCAGTGACAGAGGAATGCTCTCACCTAACTGTTCTCTCACTCCACATAAATTGTCCCCATCAAACCTCAATCACTGTAACTTCCAACTTTTTGTTCCATTTTTACTATTCCCTTTCAGTTCTGAAATCTCCATGAAAACTTGTCTCACCCTTACTTTGCTTCTGAAATGACATCCCACTAAACCCCCATGGCATTCTGCAGCTGAGACAAAAGTGTCAAAAGGCAGGAAAAGGGATATTGACTTAAGATGTCAACAAGGATTCCCTTTAAAGTTCCCATTTAGTTTGGAATGGAATGGCAGCTGTGAGTGGTGTCTGTGGCTGGGATTTGGAAATTTAACTGTATGGAATAAAACTGACTTGACAAGCTATTTTCTCCCAAGATATTTACTTTAAATGTCCTGGAGGATAACATTGTCCTCTGTCCTGTTTTTGGTGTTCATGGTATTCAGTCCTGCTCATTTCTAAATCCCATCAGTAGGGAAGTTAACTGCACAAGTGCTATATAATGTTCAAACAGAAACAACAACAAAATCATCATCTTGCTGTTGAGTATTATCATCTCCTGTGTTGGTTAGGGTTGCAAAGTACATCTGCTTAAGAGAGGTTCAGTGTCTTCCATATTAGTAGCTGTCTTATTAGACTGTCCCTCACCAGTAGGCTGTTTGCTAAGCTGGCTATAATTTCATTACAGATGAAATTATAAGAAAGATGCAGTTTAAAAGCATACAATAAATCCCAACCAGATAGATCCCAAGAAGCTGGCCTCGTGTTTCTTATGTCCTTTAAGAGAAGGTTTCTGTACACTATTGTTTTAAAAATATGCCACCGTGTTTTTTTTCTTTAATGTCTTTCCTCTGAGTAGCTACTGCCCTAATTTATTAATATATCAATGGGAAAACTTCATCAAACGTGTAATTTTATTTGTGCAACTAGGACAAGGTTTCTGCTAGCTGAAAGACCATTATGACCATTCATAGCTATTGTGTCCCAAACTTGTATCAGCTCAGTGCATCATCTGTACAATATGTTGCTCTGTATGTGAACAAGTGTTATGGTTTGAGAAACTGTCGTGGTTTGGCCTCA
>VZSF01011244.1:0-10054 GCA_013398295.1 Chionis minor
CCGTGAGCACCCCCGTACCCCCACCCGTGAGCACCCCCTGCCCACCCCTGGGCAACCCTGGCACACACCAGGGCAGCGCAGGCGGCAGGAGACCCCCACACCCCCCCCTGCACCCCGAAAAACCCGGGGGGGGGGGGGGGGGGGAAAACAGGGACNGGGGGGGAGGGCAAACCCTGGCAGCTCCTCCCGACCCCCACCCCGGGTAGAGGGTGGGAACCGCAGGGTCCCGGTGGATGACCCGAGGGGACAGTGCCACGCTTCGGCCGCTGGCACAGGGGTGACGTCCTGGCGGGAGCGCGGACGCGGGTGAGAGGTTGTACCCTCGCTCCTTTATTTTGTAAACAGTGTTTTCCCAGCACGGTCCCCAATCCTGCGTCCTTCCAGCGTGGCCGGGAGCACCAGGGTGGGACAGGGCCCCCACGGTCCCCGGGGACCCGCCGGGAGGGGAGCCTGTCTCCCGCAGCCCCACACCAGAGAGACCCCCCGAGCCGGGGCAAGAGCAGGGCTGTGGGTGCAGCGATGTCCCCGCAGAGCCCCCCCGGGGTCCCCCCAGCACACCCCAGCGCGTTAGGGGACACGGTGGGGACCGGAGCATCATCCCTGGGGACACCTCTGCCAGCCGCGTCCCACCGCAGGCTGCTCCGGCTGCCCTTGGGGCAAGGGGGGGACAGGCAGCGGCCCCCCCCGGGGCGGGCAGGACGTGTCACTGGTGCTTCTTGCCCGTGGCCGGAGCAGGGGACAGGAAGAAGGCCGGGCAGCGCAGGCAGCGGTAAGCCAGGAGCTGCGGTCCCAGCGCGTAGAGGACGTTGGTGAGGAGGAAGCTCCACCAGACGTCTTCGGGGGTCTGGTAGGGGAAGGGCGTGCGGGCGTGCAGCGAGGAGCCCAGGTGGGCGAACTGAGCCTGGGGACACAGGGCAGGGGGTGGCACGGTAGGGCAGCCCACCCGGCACCAAAGGGTGTTTGGCAGGAGCACACCCAGCGCCTCCTATCTATAGACCTGCCGGCTCGCTCCAGCCTATTTCTGTCCAACGAATCCCCGGCTCCATTAAAATCCGCCGGGGCCAAAGCAATTAGCGGGCAGCGGCGGTGGGAACTGCTCCACACGCGGCCGCAGGGGCGGATCAGTCCCCCCCCCCAAGGCTCAGCCCCATCTCCCTGCTTGCTGGGGACCAGCACCCAGCCCAGGGGTCCCGCCGTGTCCCCCCGGCAGGACGAGGGGACAGCCCTCACCTGCGCCACGGCGCCGGCAAACACCAGGCTCCAGTCGGGCAGCCAGGAGCAGCCGGGCAGCACCAGCCCATAGATGCAGAGGCAGAAGAAGGGGAGGACGTAGAACATGTAGATCAGCATCTGGGGGGGGGACATGGAGAGGGTCACCCTGTCCCCAGCAGCAGGGGAGGGTGGTTCCAGCCCCACCTCGACCCCGCTCACCTGCACTTTGGGATAGGCGACGGGGTCGCGCAGGTACGGCTCGTGCTGGTAGATGTAGTCGAAGCACGAATCGGCGGGACAGTCCAAAACCACCTGGGGAGGGGGAGAGTGGAGGGGAGGGGGGCGTAGGGCAGATGTACCCACCCTGGGACCCCCGCCGGGACCCCCGCTGCCTCTCTGGGTCCCAGCACTCACCAGCCCCCTGAAGAAGGTGAAGGCAGCGGTGAGGAGCAGCAGCAGGACCAGCCCCATGTCCTGCGGCCGCTGGTACAGGCGCTTGCTTTGCTCCTTTGCAACCTGGGGGAGGGAAAACACCGTGTTTTCGGCTCCGCAGCCCCGGGAGGGGGATGAAGCTCACGGCTCCCGGTGCAGCTCCCACAGAGCCCCGGCTCCAGCTCCCAGCTCACCTTCTCGGGGCTGAGACACGGCAGAGCCTTGGGCTGCTGGAAGAGCCTCCTGCCAGCCCAGATGGGGATGAGGATGTAGAGCAGGTTGAGCAGGAAGGTAGGGCTGAGGTCGGAGCTGTATTTCCCTGGGGAAGGAGAGCACGGGGTAGGCACGGCAGAGTGGTCGGCCCCCAGGACGGGTGCCCACTGCCTGCCCCCAGGGCAGCACCTTCCTCCTCTGCCCGCGGGGCAACTGCCCGGCAGCAAACCCGCCGGAGGGACGCGGGGATGGAGGATGGAGGCAGCCTGGAGGGATCAGCAAGGGCTGGATGTCCCCACTGTCCCCCAGCAGCAGGCAGAGCCGAGCACCCCCCTCCGCACCCCGGTACCTATCAGGTTCCCAAGGAGGAAGACGACGATGCTCATCATCAGGGAGCCCACCCAGAAGAGACCCAGGTTCCTGTAGCTCTTTCTGCAGAGACATCGGGATCAGGCTCCTCTGCCAGGCTCGGCGCTCCCCTCCCCACGAAATTTGGGACCCCCCCCCATCCCTGCGAGCCCCTCCAAGCCCCCCTCCCCGCTGCCGCCCGTCCCCGCTCACCTCTGGCCGATGGCCGCGATCATGGCGAGGTAGAGCCCGTAGTGGATGATGCCGTCCCAGTAACAGATCATGATGCCGTGTGCCGTGCGCAGGTAGGGCTCACCCTGCCCGTTCGGGAGACAGCGGATCATGCGGGGTGGGGGCAGGCGCCTTCCCACACCCCCTCCCCAGGGGACTCCGCGGGAGCTGGGGCTGCTCCGTGCACGGTCCCTCTGCGGCAGGAGCAGCTCGGGGAGCAGGAGCAGCGTCTGTGCTTGCCCCGGGTGCACGGGGCTGCTCGTCGCACGGCGTGGGGTGAGGTGGTACCTCTCTGACGTAGACCTCCACGAAGCCGGAGATGAAGCCATCCTCCTCCAGCGAGATGATCAAGTCGACGACGGAGGTGAAGGAGAGGACCACGAACACTGCAGGACAGCCAGCCGGCTCTCAGCGGGTCCCACGGCTCTCCCCACATCCCATATCTCCGCTTCCTGCTCCCCACATCGCCGTGGAGCGGGGGGGGGCACTCACCGCAAAAAAGGGGGTCCTGGAAGTGGCTCCCTCCGCTTACGAAGAAGATGATGGAGACGAGGCCGGCGAGCACCAGCACCCCCGTCAGCATCAGCACCAGCGGGCTCCTGTGGGACAGCGGGACGGGGTCAAGCACCCCAGGCACAGCGGGCGGGGGGTGAAGCCCCTTTTCCCCCAGTCCAGGGGAAACACCCTCTGCCCCCACCGATTTCGACAGGTGTCCACCAAAGCAGGGGGAATGGCAGGATCAGGCCCTGCCCCCCCGCAGAGGTGGGGTCCCACGGTGGCACACGGTGCTGCCCATCCTTGCGGGGGGAAAACGGCTCCTCCGGGATCTGAAATAACCCCGGGGGAGGAGGAAGCCCCCGGGAAAGACTGGCTCTGACACCCAGGGCTGGGTGGGGAGGGGGCTGCCTGGCCAAGGCTCCTGCGCCGGGGCAGGGGAGATGCCCCAGCGCGGTTCTCCCTCTCCAGTGACGGGCCAGTGTCACAAGAGACTAGGAAACCGATCACAAAGTGAACCAGTGACGAGGGGACAGATACTGAAAACGTGTCGTGAGAGAGCGCAGAAGTTGTAGGGAAATCTATCCCGAGCTTGCTGCGTCCCCTCCGAGGAGGTCTTGCATCAGCCGGAATAGCTACAGCTCCGGTTTAGCCAATAATTCCGCTAGGAAACGTGGAAACCATCACGGTATTTTTCACTCAAGCTTTTAACATGTTACCGAAGGAAAAGAAAAGGCCGAGTTGCGGCTGCCCGTCCGCGCAGACACGGGTGTTAATGGCTTATCCTGGAGAAACACCCAGTTACCAGCCCGGGCGCTCCTCCGCGCAGCACAGCGGACGTGTCGCTGCTGGGGACGAAACACCAACCGTCCCCCGGCCCCGGTGACCCGGCTGAGAACAGCCCAGGTCTCATTTTCGGGGGCAGTGACAACACCCGGCTCTTGTTTGCCTTGTGCAGGCGGAATTGCTCTTCCAGGGACAGGGATGGGGACGGGGACAGGGACGGACGGACCCCACACCCGGGGGCAGGACAGGCATCCCAGCGGTGCCGAGCTTGTCCTCAGCACCTGCCCTGAGCACCCACACCAGCACAGGCGCTGGAGAAAAAAAGCCTCAAAACAATCAAATAATTGAAGCGTCACCGCCTAAGTGCATTATTACCCGTGTATAATTAATTACTACACAACTAATTACTCCAACAGAATGATTAATTCAGAATTCAAATACGGATGCCGTGGTGGAGTAGCACAACGCCAGGCTCCTCCGGTCACCAAAAGATGTGACCGTGTGTGTGATGGGGCTCGAGACACACCAACACGCGCCAGCATCGGGATGGAAGGGCAAGAGGAGACCAAAAGGATGGGAATGAAAATGGGGAGATCTTGAAGTAAAGCTCGTCAGGTGGCCAGGAAAACCCCGGCTCTGCAATTAAGAGAAGTTGGGCTAAAAGTGCTTCCTGCGGGTAAAGCAAAAGCAGAAATTAGCTATAAAAAGGAATGTACAGCGAGGGGGAAAGGAGGGTGGAGGGGCCTGGCAGGAACGGAAGGACAGACAGCACCAGGAAGGGCTGAAAGAACGGGAGGGGAGAGCCCATCGCCAGCGGGAAGGGAAGGGAAGGGAAGGGAAGGGAAGGGAAGGGAAGAGAAGAGAAGAGAAGAGAAGAGAAGAGAAGAGAAGAGAAGAGAAGAGAAGAGAAGAGAAGAGAAGAGAAGAGAAGAGAAGAGAAGAGAAGAGAAGAGACGAGACAAAGCACGTAAGGGGTGACGGGGCTCTGCCCAGCTCCCCAGGGAGCCCCCCCTGGCTGGTGGCAGGTTCCAAAGCCCCGAGGCCAGGGTGACAGCCAGCTGGGGACATGCTCGGTGGCCGGGACCAGCTGGGTTGGGGTTGTCACTCAGCAGTAAAACCGAAAGCAGGGCTGTTATCAGGCAGGGTGATGGCGATGACGAGGCCGGCACAGAGGGGTGGCATCAGCCACACTGGGACATGCCAGCGGCCGAGTTGCCAGGGGCGTCGTGCTGGGAGGGGGAGAAGGGGCTTGGAGGGGGTTCCAGCACCCAGGGAGACATGGCCATGTCCAGAAGGGACACGCGGTGTCCCGGTCCTGTCCCTCTGACCCAGGGGGCTGTGCTGGGGCCAGGCAACCGGGGAGGATGCTCATGAACCAGGGAGGCGCTGAGCACCCTAATCCCCGGGGGATCTGGGCTGTCAGCGAGCCCCGTTCCGCTCCGCGTCGTGCAATGGTTCTGCGCAGCCCTGCTGCGAGTCTCTTCGCTGAGAGTGGGATTGAAAACTCCCGACGGCAGCCCCGTGGCGCGGCGGCGAGGTCCCAGCCCGCAGCCGCCTTTCCGTGGGCTCGGCTGGGGCAGGAGCACCCGCACCCAGCCCCCTGCCCTGCGCTGGACCCCAGTCCCAGGACAGCCCCAGCACCCTGCCCTGGACACTGCTCCCCGGTCCCTGGGTCCGGGTGGGACCCAGTGGGTCATTCCCGGCGGGATGGCTCCTTGGACAGAGCCTTGTCCTGGGACAGACTGGATATTTCCCTCCCAACTCCCAGACTGGACCCAGCATCCAGGACCCACGGTGGGACAGAACCCAGCGCCCTGCCCCGAGCTGGCCCGCAGCATCCCAGCCCCGGAGCTTTCTCCCGGGCCCGCACTCACTCTGCCAAGGCGGTCGCACCGTTGATGCCGAAGGCCACCGGGATGGTGAGCAGGGAGGGGGCGAGGGCGCCCGGCACGGTGGGGAGCTGCATCCCCGGCCCGGCCGCCGCCGCCGCCACCGCCACCACTGCCACCGGAGCCCGCGGACTTTGTCCCCCAGAGCAGGCAGCACCCTTAAAGCGCCAGAGCCGGGCGGGAGGAAAGTTGGGGAGTCGCCGGGGGGGGAGCCGGCAGCTGCCAAACACACGTGGCTCCGTACAAGGGTCCGTGCCGGTCTCCCCGCTCGAGGGCTGCCTTGAGAAACGGTGCTAAGGGCTGCGGGGGAAGGATAAAACCACTCCAGAAGAGGCTTTTGAAAGCTCGGGGACTGTTTTGTTTTGCTTTTTTCCAATTCATTCTGGAAATCTTAAGTACTTAAAGGAGCCAAGAGGACATACCTCTTCAGATCTGTAAGAGGAAGAGAGAAGGAGAGAAGCACATGAAAGCCAGCGCTTCATCCCTGCCTTTAATAATGAATTGAAGCGAGCAGAGAGCAGGAGTTTCAAGGTCTCTGCACCCAGCTGGGAGCCCAGCGTTCCCCGACCTCCTCCCCTCGCACTCTCCACTCAAAACACGGTGTTTATCTCCCAGCCAGCCCAGGGAGAGACCTGCCTCCGCCGCCCAGCCCCGGGCACGCACTTGGAAACTTCCACCGGACTTCGCAGAGCCCCGACGCGGCCGCCCAACCTTTCCCCCTTCTCACAAACCCGTCACAAACATGTCACGCCGTGTCACATCACTCTTTTGCCCTCTTGCTTCAGAGTCCGGGGGCCGGATCGCCCGCCCTGCACTTTGCCCTGGGCTTGTTCGTCGTTCCTGCGCGCGGGAGGAACCCCAACGCGCCCCGCGCGCCTCGTCAGCACGGAGGTTCGCGAGCGGGCTCCTCGCTGACGAGGAACGGCTCGTTAGGCGGTGCCCGTTCAGCCTACGGCCAGGGGAACGCACCTGAGGGCAAGGGGGGGTTCAGTCTCCAGGGCTCAGTAACCAGACGCGGCTGAGAAAGCACCCACCAGCCCCATTTGTCTGGGGAGATGAACAAAAAGCATCGTAACAGCTGTAAAAAGAACAAAAAGGGGGTGTGTGCATGTGAAACCAGGTAATCTGGGGGGACCCGACGCAAATAACCTTCAGATCTCCCCAAACACCAAGCCCCCTAAGAGCAAACCAGCTCTTGCAATAGCCCCGCGAGGCAAAGAAGCCCCAACCTCTTCGTCCCCCCCCGGCCTGGTGATGTCGCGGAGCCCCGCGCCGTGCCGTGCTCCCCACGGGCGCTCGGGCTCAGTCGCCCGCGTGTTCACGCCGAAGGGGCAGCCGCCGGCACGACCTTCGCAGGGTGGGCGCTGGGAATTCACTCTTTGATCCCCAGCTCCGGCGACCTCCTGGCCACGGCGCAGCAGCCGCCTCTTTGATGTGGCTTCCGAAGGCTGAATCCCCGCTTTGAGCTAATGATGGTGAGGAGGAGGACGGCGCTCAGCAGCTCCTGCAGAACTGACCCCCGCCTGCTGCTCCCTGCGCCGGGCACGGGGAACAGGGCACGACTTAACGATGGCTTAAAAAAACCCCAGAGCCAGGCACTTCTTGATCAACAGGGTTATCAAGAGAGGGGGCTCGGGAAGACCAAGGCTGCCACGTTGGAATAAAGGAATTAAAAAAACTGCTCCCAACACGACTTGGATGATGTACAGGGGGATCACTGTAGTAGCACAGAATCACAGAATGTGAGGGGCTGGCAGGACACTCTGGAGATCAGCTGGTCCAACCCCCTGCCAGGGCAGGGCCACCTACAGCAGGTGGCACAGGATGGCATCCAGGCGGGTTGGGAATGTCTCCGGAGTGGGAGACTCCGCCACCTCTCTGGGCAGCCTGCACCAGGGCTCTGCCACCCTCAAAGGAAAGAAGTTCCTCCTCATGTTGAGATGGAACTTCCTATATTCCATTTTATACCCATTGCCCCTTGTCCTGTCACTGGGCACCACTGGAAAAAGCCTGGCCCCCTCCTCCCTTTAAGTATTTGTAAACATTAGAATCACAGAATCACTTGGGTTGGAAGAGACCTTCAAGATCATCGAGTCCAACCATAAACCTATGCCAAAACCACCCCTAAACCACGTCCCTCAGCACCACGTCTGCCCGGCTTTTAAATACCTCCAGGGACGGCGATTCCGCCAGCTCCCTGGGCAGCCTAGGGAGGTGATTGATGAGACCCCCCTCAGCCTGCTCTTCTCCAGACCAAAAAGACCCAACTCCCTCAGCCTTTCCTCGTAAGAAAGGTGTTCCAGCCCCCTCATCATCTTCACAGCCCTTCGCTGTCCCCTCTCCAGCACTTCCCTGTCCTTCTGGAACTGGGGGGCCCAGCGCTGGGCACAGGACCCCAGCTGTGGCCTCCCCAGGGGAGCAGAGGGGAGACACCCACCCGATGGGCACCAGCAGAACGGCTGCGCCCTCACCGCTGACCAGGTCACTGCCAGCGCCCAAAGATGTCACACAAACGAGAGACTGAAAACACCCCTGCTCTCCGGCTGCCCCCCCCGCAAGCCCCTACTCCGACACAAAACCCGTGCTGCTCCAGTCTCCGGTAATCCAGGAAAACCAGCTCAGCAGCTCCGGTTTGTGCCAGCCAGGATCCAGGGGCACGATGCCGAGAGGGAAGGGATGGGTGTCCCAACTTCCCAGGAAAGCGCAGTTGTCACAGTGACCTTAATCATCGGAGCAGAAACTCGGCCCTACTGAAGACCTGCCAGATTCCTTATCTTTATTTCCCAATCTTCCAGGATTACGGCCCATCCCGCTGAGCCATCCCAAGCACATCCCCGTGCACCAGCTGTGCGCAGCGTAGGTGAGGTGCTGGAGCCCGGGCGCTCCCCAGCTCTGTGCGTTCGCAAAGCGCTCATGGATTTTGATTACTGTATTCTTTTCTCTCGGAATGAACCCCTACCAATTTTACTGTTTCAAATGTTTTTATTGAAAGCCAAGTCCTCGACTCTACGTTGTTAAGAAAAGTTAACAAAAAGAGAATCACACACACCAAGTACTGGGACTGAGGGAAAACAAACGCAAAAGAAACCAAACCAACCAACCTCACGCTGTTTTCTCTACGATGCTTGGAAGGAAGGAGACCTAGAGCCATCTCTCAGACTACGAAAACCCACAGTAAGACCCCTCTTTGCAAAAATTCAGTGATTAAAACTAAGCAACAACTGAGGTTTATTTTATTTACAGACTGACTGAAGAAAATTTCTATTTGTAGAGGGTTTTCTTCTGACGACAAAATCCAAATGGCCTTTGACAAACTGCGCTCGGAGGCGTGGTTCTCCGGCCCCCCACGCCACAGAAAGCGCCAGCGAGTCTCCAGGAAGCCGGGGGTGAACTTAGTGTTCAAGAAATCAAGAGGCCGTCGCCTCCGACGGCGAATAAACTTGCCCCACGCCCCTCGAGCCGTGCTCCACAGGCGTTCGCGCCTTGCCGTCCCCAGGCAGAGGTACAACAACGAGGCACTGGTTTTGCAATGTCAGCTGAAGGTCAGGCTATACTTCTGGCTTCACAACAGCATCGGAACCCAGTTCTTCAGGGAGTGGTGGCCTGACTGAAAACTAGCCCCAAAAAGCTGGGTCCGAGACAGTTCCTTGTTGTATTTGCAATTAAGAAAAAAACAACAAACCAAACCACAAACACAAACCTCCCCCAGAGCAGCAGCACAAGCTGCGCAGCTGAACGACCGAGGATGTGCCGCTAGGCAAAAAAAACCGCATTCCTTGGAACGTGGCACTGGGCTAAACACAAACGGAGTCCCTGAACTATTCCCATTGGTATCTTTGGTGCCGCCCTTCCGTGGTCGGCAGGGCAGATCTCCCTTCCCACCCACTCTCTCCTCCTCTCTGAGCACCACCCAGGCCTCGTCACAGCACTCCAGCGGGCTCGCAGGCTTTCTTCCGGGCGAAAGACGGTACTGTGACTTCCATTAAGTTTTACAATATTAGCAAATAAGAGAATGATAATGCAGTTTCATAACATTTCACAGTAAAGTTACAATTGTTTTGAAAATACATCGTCCCCAAAACATTCTCAGTAGTAAGGTCGCCGTGGATTGTTCTGTGGGGAAGAACAAGAGGAAATTAATCAAAATTGCTGTCTTCACAGAACAAGGAGCATCTGACCTTAATTATCCAAAAAAGCCACTGAAACGTGACGTTACTGACAGTGAAACCTGAGGTTTCCCCATCAAAAATTACAAATGTAGCTTTCTAGGTGCGCTGGCATGCCGAATGTATCAGAGGCAAACGCAAACTCACAAGCCTTTTGCAACCAGGAAAATAATTTTTCTAAATAAACCATGGATTCATGGACAACCCATGCGCTTCTTTTGAGTTTATACTTTGTATGTATCGGATAAAATTAAAAGTAGTATTTAAATTTATATTTAAATA
>VZSF01011244.1:10081-28012 GCA_013398295.1 Chionis minor
AATATTTATATTTAAATATTTTATTAGTATATTTTTGTATTTAAAAAAAAATCACAGCAAGGAAAACTGCGCATCCATGGCTGTTTTGGTAGCAATAATTTGATTCAGCATGAGAACAGAATCAAAGAGAAACTTCGACAGCATTTGCTCCCTTGGCTAAGTGCTAGGAACACCCCCACAAGATACGCGCAGAAGCCTCAAGGGATTTGTCACGGTGTCTGCTCTGGTTTCGGGACCACCTTACCAATGGATTTGGTCGGAAGCGGTAGGCGAGCATCATCCGCTTGCGGAATGCCTCATACTCATCATCCTCCTTGGTTAGCTCCGCAGGGCGGTCGATGCCAAAACCAGCTCCATCCACAGCGGTAGTTCCCCTGTTGGGAAAGAGGGAACAAAGGCTCCGAGGTAAGCGGAGGTGACGGATCACCGTCCTCCCCACCAGCAACACCTGCTCAGGGCTGAGAGAACAAGCACCGGGGAGCGCTGAGCACCACCACGCTCGGCGCGCTGCATCAAGACAGACAGCTGATACCGAGCAGCTTCTTGCCACGTTTCTACGCTGCCCTTCCAAACCACTGAGGCTTGCTATTGTGGGATGGAAGCAGCAGTGTCAACACGTATTTGCTTAACCTTTCACAGCTGGACCAGAAACACCATCGGTGTTTGGGACGCCTCCCTGCTGAACCCTGCTCTGATGGGCAGACTAACTTTCGGCAACCAAACGCGTTGATTTGCACCTTGCTGCCTGGAAGCAGGCAGAACTGGTGAACACCGTGCCTGCCTCCCGTTCCTGCGCTCCGGAAGCACAGAATCACAGAATCCCTTGGGTTGGGAAGAGACCTTCAAGATCATCGAGTCCAACCATAAACCTACGCCAAACCCACCCCTAACCCATGTCCCTCAGCACCACGTCTGCCCGGCTTTTAAATACCTCCAGGGACGGCGATTCCACCCCCTCCCTGGGCAGCCTGTTCCAATGCTTGAGAACCCTTTCCGTAAAGAAGTTTTTCCTAATATCCAACCTAAACCTCCCCTGGCACAACTTGAGGCCATTTCCTCTTGTCCTGTCGCTTGTTCCTTGGGGGAAGAGATTGACCCCACCTGGCTACAACCTCCTTTCAGGGAGTTGTAGAGAGTGAGAAGGTCTCCCCTCAACCTTCTCTTCTCCAGGCTGAACAATCCCAACTCCTTCAGCCGCTCCTCATCAGACTTGCTCTCCAGACCCCTCACCAGCTCCGTTGCCCTTCTCTGGACACGCTCCAGCACCTCCATGTCTCTCCCATACTGTGGTGCCCAAAACTGAACACAGCACTCGAGCTGCGGCCTCACCAGCGCCGAGTACAGGGGCACAATCACTTCCCTGCTCCTGCTGGCCGGGCTATTCCAATAAGCACCTCCTTTCCACCTGCAGTTGCACCTTCTTACCCATTCTAAGAACGTCAGAGATGGCAGAGCCGAAGCAAATCACAACCCTTGTTCAGCCCTGTGATGGACAGACACTGCCTTCCTTCTGTTGTCTGCGAGCCTTGCTGTTCTGATTACAGCAATCTTTTATCACCGGACTTCTCTGAACCAAAAAGCACATTGCCAGAGAGATCTTCTGGCGAAAGAGGAGCAGAAGTGCTTTGTAGAGATACCTTCTATTATACAGTAAACAAACAACTGATATTTTAAAAGGATCTAATGCTGAAAAACAATTCAGAGTATTTCCTATCCCCAATAGTTGGCTTTGAAGTTCAGCATATGTTACCAACAGATGATTTACCTAAAAAGAGATGCTCATCTATTTTTGGAGAGAACTCTCATAAAGCTTCATTATATACAAAGTGTGATCAAATCAGAGAACTGCCATGCAGAAGAGTGACGTCAAGACAGTTGCACAATCGCACACAAAGCTCTCTGAGCTGGACCAAAACATCTTTCAAACGCAGCTCTAGCTGTCACAATTTTGGTAATCGCCTTTCACCCCCAGCACACCAGGGACTAGCTAGCAGACACCAACAGCGCCTCAGCTGCAAAAGGTACGTTCTTTAATACTTACATATATTTATGACTTTAAAGACATGATTTAAGCCCCACACGCCCTGAGAAAGGTGAGGTGCAGACAAGTATTATCTTCATTTCATAGATGGGGAGTCTGGGGAGAAGGCACCTCTTGGAAGAAGGCACTAGGCAAACTGAGCTTCGAAACAAAACACTCCTGGCTCGGATCACACCTCCTGCCTGAACTAAAGCACTGAACCCAGCCCTCGGGGGGAGGGAACCCCAAAGAAACCAGAAACCATTTTTCTCCTATGCTGCGAGGATTCCATATTCTGCTCAAGTGATGAATTACAGTCACATTCATTGCAGCTGCTTCCAGTAGGCTGGGGCAGGAGCATCAATTATCAGCCCAAGAGGAAAGGACTAAATCAATAGTAGAAGAACTCTGCTTACTTGCTGACTGGGTTTTTAATCCCCTGTCCATCCGAGCCAAGTCCCTCGCCTTCCTTCCAGCCCATCTTCATTAGCATTTGATAACCTATGTTTTCCACAGTGAGTTTGAACTCTTTGTATTCGGAATAATCTGGCTCACGTCCTTCCTGCGGAGACACAAAAGGTAGTGTTGGTTATTTTTTTATATGCACCTACCTTCGTGGGTCAGAGGAGGGGAACACCAGCTTCAGCTACTCAAAGTTTGGATGGTTCTGGCAAACAATTAATAACTAGCACGATTTCTTGGGACTCCAGTTCCGCAACACCACAGAGAAGAAAGTGAGTAAGCGATAAAGCACTGCACAGCCTTATAATCTGCATGAAGCAGGGAATGTTACTGTGAGATTAAGCTGAGAAATATTTAGCTCCTGAATTTAAAGTTGCTCACTGGATCAAGCTTCAGATAGAGTTCTTATTTAAGCCAGGACCTCCAAGGAACATCGGACCCCATGCTGGTTACACAAAAACATTGAGGGATGTGCCAGCATTGAAGAAGTTCTACAGTTTAGGAAGAATTGGCAGGTATTGAAGTGCTTTGCATAAGCTTTTTCCGGGCTTTATATTTTCACTTTTCTGCAATCATCTGGATAAAAATTTTCCTTGCTTGGCATCAGCAGCCACTTACTCGAAACAGCAAGAGCAGGCAAACGGTGGGTAGTCTGAGAAGCTTGTCGATAATTTCAGCCAACCCCCAAATACTACCCAATAATCTGTTCTCTAATTTGCTACAGCCGTTTCTCTGCAAAGAGCAAAAAACTAAGCCCTCGCTTCCTCCAGAAGTAACAGAGCTCCCAGCGTAAGGGCAGAAGTACCTCAAGGCTGCAAGGCAGCTAACCGCTGTGAAAACAGGCTAAGCACGCTCGAGATCTTTCCCTCACCACTACACGCCAAGTCTGAAGCACCAGCACCACCCTGAGAAGTCTCTGCTATTTCACCTTCAATGCCTTGAACGTCTCCATGAATTTCTCCAGCTCGTCAGGTGGAAGGAAGTCTCCGATGAAATGTTTCCCTCTGCCCATCTGGGTCAGCTGCTCAGCCCACTCTGCCCGAGACACAGATGAGAGAAACCAGCAATAACACGGTGTTCTTTGACTTGGGGGTTTCAGAGGGTTTGCGAAGCACAAAGCTTCACAGCGGCACACGGTTATTATCTCCACTCAACAGGCAGGGAAGCCACAGCACAGACCAGTGAAAAGCGACCCTGCAGCTCCCACACCAGCAACATGGCCTCAGACACCTCCCTCCAGAGGCCTCTCCGCAACCGCAGAGCGTGACGTTCGCATGGCAGCTCCCCACGCACCTCGTGTCTTGTCCATCTCCATGCGCCGAAGCTGGTGCTCCCACGTTCCCAGCTCGCTGTCCACCTCTTCATCGCTGTCATAGCCGTGTTGGTGCTGCTGAATTGCCTTTTCCCACATCATCTGCATCTCCTGCATGGCTCGCTTGTGCTTCATGATCATATCATACATCTGCTGCATCTAGGGGAAGAGATGCAACAGCACGCTCCATGAGACAACCCGCTCTCGGGTCCCAGCCACCGTACGGAATACAGGTTACGACAACTACAAATCCCAACAGGCAGCGCTGCCGTTTGATCCGATCCGCTCGCTTCTCAGATCAAACAGGAGCATTATATGCTGGTTCCCCCGACAGAAGTACCTTGATATTAACGCCGAGGACTGCTGCCATCTGATCAGCCCCCCCCCCCCCCCCACAGTTTAAACATCACCCTCGTGTTCTCACAAAAGCCAATTTTGCTCTCGTTCCCTCAGACTTGCAAGTATCCACTCACCTTCTCCCCACTGCTGAAGCAATACATAACCAGCTGCAGATGTGACACAGGAGACCTTATAGATTTGGGGTTTTAGTTTGGTAGGACAGCAATTGGCTGGTTTAATTCATATTCCCCAAAGTCCTCTAATATTTCTGCTGACTGCAGCATCACATGACTCTCAGGCGTTCAGCACAAATCCTAGCGATTTATTCGTGGGCCACTGGGAAAGTTTCTTTGCTGTCCCCACCTCCATTTTCCCCATCTAACTCAGCCATGTTGCGACGCAATACGCCGGTACACAAATGAATTTGGAAATCATTTCAGGGCATTACCTCCTGCTGCTCCTTCAGCTGTTTCTTCTGGGCTTCAGAGAGCTCCGTCACACCCACCAAACCGACCGGTTTCCCTTTTTCATAACCAAGACCCTTGAGGTCCTGCACTGCAAGAAGCACATATTAAAGAGTCTTTCAAAAATCTGAGACAGACATTGCGACCAGCGAAATCTCAAGATCTCCACGTGAAGTTTTACTCTCATTTCGTGGTTCCATGCATTGAGACACTTAACTGGATAACCACCACCTGGTAGGACCTAGGAACCACAGGAGCAGGAGAGCCACCCGGATGCGCCTCCTTCGCCAGCCAGCTCAGAACATTCCCTCACCCTGGCCCAAAGCTCTGCCCGTGTCACGTTAGCAGACTCGCAAGCGACGTCTCACACCCTCAGAGGTAACGCTGCACGGCAATCTGCTACACCATGTTTTGAAAATCATTCCTCCTTAAGATTAATTCTCCTCATAAGGCTTCCTCATGAACCCCAGCCATTGCCAAGAGTGATACTTAATTATTCAGAATTGAGTCACACGCAGATCTGAGCCTGTCAGCATATTGTCCAATCTGCGCACGTAAGTGTCTGCTGATTACTATGTAAACAGCTACTTCATTCAAAATGAAAAGCAAATGACCACATTAGAATAAAGACATGAGCATTATGCTGCTTTTGGAAGTTGCCATTCCCCAAGGAGATTTTAGTTTCTAATCTACAGGTTCAAGAGCAGCATTGCCAGGGACATTGCTGCTGCTTTCAAAGAGGGGGCATTTTAAGCCTCTGCTTGACAATCCCATTGATGTATCCTCATTTTTCTGTAGCATCCACTTTTGGAAGCTCCTCCTTTGGAGTGATTTTTTCTGTTTTATCAGATAAGCCCTGAAACTAGATATTAACATTACCTGGGCAAGGGCCCTACAGATTTAAAATGACCACACGGCACTCTGAGTTCAAAGGGCAAGTGAAAGGAAAGAGAGAAGGGGGGGAAAAAAGGAAGCCTATTTGTAATTGCTGCACCATGAAATAAAGTAATAGAAACTTTCTGGGGCTGCAAAAAGAGAGATTTACAGAGGAGACTGCCTTGCAAACTTGGTTCATATACATGTAACGGGGCTGGCAGCTCCCCTCTAAAGCACCTCCGAGCTGAGATCCGCAACAGTTAAATATTTAAGGCATTAAAAGAAGACCCAAAACCGTACTTGAAAGCGCGTTGCATTTTTCAACGTGAGGCAAAGAACTTCTTCCTAATGACTGCAAAATCCTCCATTTGAATGTAAGTCCAGTCTATGGTTAAATGATGCTTCATTAATTATTCATTATCTATTAATTATGAAGTCTGATAATAATAGGATCATTGTTCATGACACCCAATGTCTACACAGCATGCTAATTAGGCCCCAGGGGTCGTCTTCTCCCTTCCTCTCATTCACACTCAGGGCAATTGATCTGAGGGCTCTTAACTCTCCTCCTTTCCCCTCAGGCTTTCGGCTGAGCAGCCAGGATTGGAAAGCGGCTTCCTCAACTCCAGCCTCCCAAGGAGAACATAAACCAGCGCATCCACCCTCCCTCGCGCAGCTACAGCCTCTGCACATTCGCACCAGCTGCAGGAAGAGTTATGTAAAACACTGCAAGAGGTTTGCCAAGAGAAGGGAAGCAAGAAGCCGGGTGACACTGGGCTTGATGCTGGGGTACGTGCTTTCAGCTCCCAAGAAGTAAGAACAAATAGTAAAACAAACCTATCTATTATTGATAAACAGCCCAATTTCTGTCTCGGAGAGCACTGAGATTCGAAGACAGTTTAATGAACACACTACACCTATTCCACCTAAAGAAGAAGCTGGCCCCAAATGTTACGTGAGACTGGGGCACTTCAGCATCAGCCCCCAGTCAAAGATTCACCTCCTGTCTCAGGGCATGGGAAAAGCTTTCTCTGAATGCACCGAGGAAGACTCTGCCCTTCACAGAGGTCAGCAGCTCTTTGGCTTAGTTCTGAATTGCAGAAACACTCAGGCGAAGAGCCAGGCATGGCTCTAGAGGCCCCGCGAGCTGGTGGCTTGCCAGCATATATAACCACCTTAAAGGAGAAAGGTGAGACTGTAGCATCTTCTTCTAGTTCCCAGAAAGCATATGCTGCCGCTCCTTCTTGTGCTAAAGCTACATCTGGTTTGTCTGACTGCTCCAGTACCTCGCAGACTTTCTGCTGAGAGATGCTGAAAGTCACTGCAGAGCTTTAGCTCTGGGAGATATTTTGGTAGGCTTGGCCCAAAGTATCACAATACAGGCAAAGTTGGCAGAAAAAGCGAAGCTCCACCCCAAGTTCACATCTGAAGACAGAAAAGTCTATTCCTAAATAAGATCAGTCAACGTATTTGCATAAAAATAGGTAAGATTCATAAGCTCTTTACACTGGTATAGCACCAGGCAAACGCTAAGTAAAAGAAAAGGAGTTGCTTCTCAGCCATGTTCAGCAGGCCTGGGAAAAATACATTTTTTTTTCCTTGAATGACATCAGCTCTGCCTACAGGGTTAATGGTGCAGTCTATCTGCAGCACTGGCAGAAGACTACCTGAAGGTTTATCCCTTTCCCACATGCCCGAAGAGGAGCTCGTTACAAGAGAAGTGAATGTCCTTTAAGGACAGCAGGAGAAACTCCAATACAGAAGTACCTGATTTTTTGCTTCACAGTCTGAGGGTCTTACTCAATTCAAACTAATCAGTCCCAAACCAATCCAATATGAGGCTTCAGAAAATTCTAATGACAGCCAGTAATTTCCCATTAGTCCACGGAGTTCACTCATCACGATCTCTCTGTTCTGTTCAGCTTTTCAGCTGTACTGGTCCCTGCAGTATGTACACAGTTAAGTGTTTCGGTATCAATACATTTAAGAGGAGCCTTGTTTCTGTCCAAAAGGGCTACACCTTCTCCTCTCCACGATACTGATTTATTACTAAGAGTAGACAGGAAAAGAATCAGAACAGTCCTCCACTAAATGCAAAACAATTGCTAAGGATGAAGGACTAAGACACAGATACTCAGCTACCAAAGCATCCTGTGCAACTCTAACCTTCCACGGGGCCAGGGGTGTAATCTGGAATTCTCTTCACCTGTCAGGTTGAAGATGTTAATTCTAAAAAGGGATTAGCCCATCTGAACTGATAAAAACAAAAAATCCTTCCCCCTGCAGAGCATTAACAGCGCATTAACGGTTGATTTGTTATGCCTGGCAAATTGTTTGCTGTCCTTTTCTTCTACTTGACACAAAGCCTTGCAGAAAGTGAGCATGAACACAACGAGCATGTCTCTGCCTAATTAAGGGGAGGCTAGAAGAGCCAGGGGAGGTTTCAGCAGGAAGCGTGCTGGAATGAGCACATGGATACCCTCGCAGCCCTCCCCACTGCAGCAGGAGGTATTAAGATGGAATCTGATGCTTGTTTTGATAGCGCCTGCCCAGCTTCATCATCGAAGCTTCATTACTGTCTGCAAAGGAAAAAAAAATACTCTAGAGGTTCAAAATCAGGAAAGACTTTTGCATCCGATTTCTGCCTTACTAGGAGCAGCAAGTCAAGGTCAAATGAATAAGCCATCCCAGCTGCTATCTTGTCCTGTACATGTCAGATGCGCAGCCAAGACTCCTGTATAGGACCATGATCAGAAGATAAAATTGCACAGAAACTTCTCTTCATCAACGTGTGAAGTGCTGGATTAGGAGAGAGAGTCCTTCCTTCCTCAGCTCCGCAGAAACAACAGTCCCCACAGCACACACAGCCAGTCCTACATCTTACCCCAGCCCAACAATCAAAGCTATTAATTGCTAAGCAATTATCTCATCTAAAACCCAGTCAAAGCAGGAGACCCACGGACTTGGTGGAACAATGAATTGTACAGGGTGACCCTGTGTTGAAAATTACCTGTGGTCTCACCCTGCGGCTCATCAAATTCTAGCTTGTTTTCTATTACCTGTCCCACTTTATCTGTTCTGCTATTGCTTTTTGAAAAAGGTCCTTATTGAGACAGGCACGTACTACTTTTCCTGTGACTCTAGCCTCATATTACTAATTCTCCCCATTTACCAACATTTGCCTTCTCTTACATCTTGTCCGTCTCCTTTTCGCATCCTTTCCCCACACCACACTAATTGCACAAAGGACTCAAAGATGCCATCTGAAATGTCTGCATTCACCTGTTGTCCTCCAGTGACTGAATTTTTGTATGCATCTCTAACTGCCTGCCTAATTACCTATCTGCACATGCACAGACAGGCCACCAGAGTTCAACCTCCGAGAGCTCACCAGAAGTGCCTCGACCAGAAGAATTATCTTCCAGCCCCCAAAGAGAGCTGCACCCCCGGGGTGAATTCGGTAGGTGAAGGAAGAGGAGCAGGAGCCTCAGTGCTGGACGAGGAGCGCGAACCGTGTCTGTAATCAAATGAACTGAAATGGGTGGAAATTGGAACTGGAAGTTGTACTTGTCCCTGCCAGCACTTGGGGAGCAGCTTTTCCCATTTAGCCTTCTGATCAGTTAGAGTGAGATGGAAGTGCTGCCCAGGGATTTCATCCTACTGTGGGGAATAAGCACAGTTCAGCCTTTGATATTTGTTTTCTGACAGACTCTCTTCCTGAAGTGAAATAACCCCAAATAGCGTAGAGGCTGAGGCTGTAATGAGCTATAGCACAGCAGGGTTTTAGAGATAGCTGGAGAACGATAAGATCCAATCCCTGGTGTCAGCGAGATAAAGTGGTTTATCTGGGTTTCCACACAGGGGAGAGTTAGCTGCTAGACTGAGCTGAAAGATAGGGGGCTGGCAACCACGGAGATTACAAGAAGAGATAGATTCGCCGGGCTTTCTGTTTACAAAGCCAGCTGGGCTAAGGCAGAACGGGCTCCCCAGGAAAACCAGTTATTCCAGACAATACACAGACCCACTAACCTGAAAGAGGGGAGGGAGAATCCAGCTGTTGGACAAGCTGTGGGAGGGGCAATTCAACCTTGTCCTCCTCTGGCCCCCACCGGCTCTTCCGCTTCTTTTTCGTAGTGCCTGGAGCAGCAGCCGTAGCCGCGGTTGCAGCAGGAGTGGCAGCTGTCTGATCAGGTGGAGTGGTAGAGGATGATGGTGAAGGTGAAGGCAAGGGTGAGGGTGAGGGCACGGGCAAGGGAACGGGCAAGGGCGAGGGCAACGGAGAGGGACCAGGCAAGGGCAAGGGTAAAGGTGAGGGAACGGGCAAGGGCAAGGGCAAAGGTACAGGTGAGGGAACAGGCAGGGGCAGAGACGGTAAGCACAAAGGTGATGGTGATGCCTCAGGACTGGTCTTCCTTTTCAGACTGGACTCTACAGGCAAGGGGGCACACGCAGTGCTGGTTTTGGCCTTACGGAACTCCTCCAGTTTCTGCCGGTAATACTTGTGGCCTTTGCTGTTTGGCTCATATAAAAACCTATAAAGGGGGGAAAAAAAGAAAAAAAAAAGTTTAGCTGTACCAGTCACATGCTGGGGTTGGTCGGGGCTTTTCTTCCCTGCAGCGCTCTTGCACAACTCGCCTTCCCACACACTTCTTTGCTCTCCAGCACCATCCTGTGTGTACGTGCGCGCAATGCAGGGCTCCGCGTGCTCCTGCAAGCCTTTGGGATCAGGAAGCCTATTTCCCATTCATAAGCAAACCACAGCTATTTTTGGTGCCAAATAAACACACAGTACTAAAAAGGATTAGGTTACGTTTGTGGAAACCCAAGGTCCTCCCCCAGAATTCACCTGCCTTCCAGAACACGTTTGGAAAAACTGCAAGGGCTCCGCAACATGCTGGGTGTCAGTTTACAAAAGAAAACAAACATTCGGGTCTTAGGAATGGGAATGCCAAACCACTGCCTGAAGAAACTGCTCCCAGGCCTCTATTCAAGCTAGAAGCGTTGACATTACCAGTCTGCGTAATTACACCAAGACTCCTCCTTCTGTTCCCTCATACGCAAAAAAAACATTGCTTTATTTGCTACCCCCTTCCAGAAATAGGCATCTCTGACCTTCTGGGTAAAATAAAACTCCTTAGTCTCTGTGGGAAGAACATGAGCAATCCTCAATCTAGCAGCTACACAAAAAAAATCAACAGTCATGTGCGTTACAAACACGTTATCTTTCTGGGCTCGCTCCAGTTTCAGTACTTCACACAGAGAACTTGTCTATTCCTAATTCATCTGCAATATTCCCTTTTTAGAGGGCCAGTTTAATACTTGATATAACTTCTACTTGGGATAGCACCTGCTCCCACAAGAAAACATAAGGGATGACAGGCCTTTCCCATCTACTACAACATAACGTGCCCAGGCAAACACGAACAGCGCTCCGATGTATTCAGAATTCACTAAATGTGGTCTCGCATCCCTCTACTGGAATAAAAGCACTAAGGATTGCTTCAGGACCAAGCCGTGGGCAGGACAGGACCTTCCCTCGGGCTACCCTGACAAAATCCTAACAGAGGAGACAGTGTTTAACTTGACCGTACTCAGGTGGGATCACAGTGGTGTTTTAAAGTAATAATGAAGCAGCTCAGATATTAGCACATCTGTCTAATGTAACTCACAACACAAGGGGAGTGCCCCAGAGGGCCAGAAGGCAGCCAATAAAATGAGAAAATATGAGCAACAAAATAAGGCTTGCTGAGCCCCACTTCATTTCCAGAGAACACATCAAATTGTTTATAAGAGAAGAAAAATATAACACAGAAGAGACCAAAGGGAGGCATTAAACAGCTGTCGGTGAGCACTGAAGAGCACAATTCACAGCTGAAAGGCTGGAAAAGATATTCCAAGGGGAACCTAATGGTGAAGGAGTGCTACCTGTACATTAGTGAAGATGCCGTGTAAAGAGCAACCCAGGAAATTAATTGGACAGCCGCGGTATGAGTGGTGCATGGGGGCCCACACCAGAACACAGCTATAGGGCAAAGTATAAAGGTTAGAAATAGACTAGCGCATGGGAACAGAAAGCAGGCGAGGAGGGGTGGAAGCCGTAAATTAATCTGTGGGAAAGCAAATGTTTCTCTCTCTGTGCCTCGCTTTAAACTGTGAACCTGGAGAACGTAAAGGTATCAGTGCTGGAGGTGCACTGTCCTTGTAACTTCAGACTTATCACAAGACTGCCTATTATTTCTCCTTTAAAAAAACCCCAAAACCAAACCCATCCAAGCCCCTTCCCTCCCATTACACTCAGCAGCAGATTTCTTAATTTACCTGAAAGCAGGGTTCTCTCGGTTGTTCTGCAAGGCAATAGCTTCCACCTCGGGACCCCCGTCTGCTATGAACCTGGCCAGTTTCTCAGCAGAGTTCTTTGTCTCTTCGTCGTCTGGGGGTGAAACTTTAAGCAGGCTGTCAGTACTGGGCCCAACTCACACAAGCAACAGTCAAAGCCTATCTGTTCTAAGAACCCCAAGAGCAGAATAAGGGCAAAAGGTCGAGTTTAATTTTTAGAAATATTACACAAAAACAGTCATAGAGTTTATATCATAAAAACACGATATCGCATAAGGTTGTACAACAACTTTGTAACCAGAGGAGCGCCCATGCACACATCAGCTTCCCCTGTGCCAGGAGCTAGATGAGAGCAGATTAACAGACAAACCAGCTTTTGTCTTCAAAGATGGACACTGTTTCCCTCTGCTGCAGAGGAACTCACTCTCTCTTCCCCATGCCAGGCACTTTCCCAAGGGGCTACACCTCAGCACTCACAATCATCTCTAGTTAAAGGCTTTGCTGCTGACGTCTCCAGGAGCAACGGGAAGGCCTCAGAAAAAGTGGCAAACAAATACCACACCATAATCCCACGTGTACCTGCTGTCACTACACACCTCTGGCCATTTTAGTGGAGGACTGTAGGCCAGAGGAAGTTCTCCACGGAACAGTCCCAATCCTCACCTGGAAGAGGTGGCTACAGCAGCCTTAGTCCAAAGGCACAGAGAAGGCTCTGACATTACTTTCTCAAGTGTATTTGATGTTTATAAGGAGCCAGGCAAATAGGTTATTTAGCCACGACAACCTTATATGACATTTGCTACCAGCACAGTACCAGTGCCAGTACTCCAGCATGCTGGCACAGGACCAGGAGGCAGAAGACATGATTATAAGCCACGGACAAGCCATAAACTTTCCTTGCTTCAGTATTCCACACCTGTAAAGCATGGATAATACTGCTTAGCTTCTGAACTGTTGTATTAGTTAGTTGATACTGGTAACAACCTCTTTCAGCCTACAGTCTATTAAACCACGAGTTGTTTGAGCTCTGAACTCATCACTCTGGCAGCTAAATTGCATTAAGACTCCTTTCTTCAGCAAAGGAAGCCGACACAGAGAGGCTGAGTGAGTCGCCAGGGCCACACGCAGGCCTGAAACCAAGGCGGGACTGGAAGCGATAAACGGCTGGCCCACAGACCACACTTCACCCACTAAATAATTTCTGTCTCTTCACACAGTTAATCAGATTCCACTGCTCACACCACCTGTCTGTTGGCAGATCATCCACTTCTGCTGTTTTCCCACCTGAAAACAGTTCCTTACGTGCAAGGATTTACGTCTCAAGCAGAAAATAAAAGCTTCAGATATGGAAACAGCAGCAGCAATGGGGATTATGTTCAACAAACCATTTTCATTTATAACAAATTAAATAAGAATATCTGGGGGGGGAAAAAAAAAAAAAGCACTTTTCCTAAATGCATTTTCAGGGCTGAAACGCCTTCCAGAACACACACAATGGAGAATCATTTTAGTTCACTTTGTTAAGGATTTTGGAGAAATACAAGGGAAATCTCTTTCAAGAGCCCTTTAAACAGGGCACGGCACAGCATGCTGGGGGCTTGGAAACAACCATTTTGGCACAAGCGTTAGGCGCCATCATGGTCACCATTTCCTTCCATTTTGAAATTTTATTTACAGCAGACTAACAGCCAAATATCCACTCCAAGTATTTCCAGAACAGACCTAACAAGAAGTTACAGAGAGTGAAGAAGTCAAATTTAACTTATGCAATTCATATTCCCCAGACCCCCAGTCTTAATTACCTTTCTGAGAAGAGGATGACTGAGAACTTTGATTTTCTTTTCTTATCTCTGCCACTTTCTTTCTGTAGTAAAGGAATTCTCTGCTGTTCTTATCATGCAAAAACCTAGAGTGGAGATGGAGGAAAGGAAAGGCAAAAAATACGCGTCAGCAACAACTATACACAAACATTGATACTTTGGGACATAAACAGCTCAAACTAAAAAAATAAAAATAGATAAATCGGAATGCACTTAAAACATGGATTACAGAGTCTTCGGTATGTGTAAATAGACACAGCTTTAACCGACGGACTTGCATCCAAATTTTTTGTGTCACTTGAAGGGAAATAAATAACAGTCTCTGCTGACATAGGAGGGAACCCTCTGCCCACAGCTACGCAGCGTGTGAGTGGCCGAGGAGACAGAACCAGTGCCGAGCTCGAGTCCAGTATCCCCACTATAGATGTTGTGGAGGCAGCCAGACCTCGCGGGCTGGATGCTTAACTCTGGTATGTCTCCTCGGCACCACCACAGCATCACCCTCCGCCTCAGTTTCCCCAGCGATAAAACAATGACTCGCAACAAAACTGAAATCCACTAAATGATAATTAAACCAGACACATCCACGGGAACTATACAGACAAAGCTGATGTTTTTCTCCTACAAAGAGACAGCGTTCCGCTTTGGAAAACAAGAGTTATCCCCACACTTACGAAAAAGCTGGGTTATCCTTGTAGTCTTCCATAGCGACCTTCTCTAATTCTGGTCCCCCTTCAGCCACGAACCTAGCCAGCTTTTCCACCACTTGCCGGGTCTCCGCATCCTCTGGGGGTAAAACTTTAAGCAGGCTGTCAGTACTGGGGTTCAACTCACACACCAAACAGGCAACAGGTACATTACTTCTAAGAACCACGGCAGCAGACAAAAGTAGAACGGGAATGGGAAGAAAAACGATGAAATAGGGGATCCAGTCTTACACAGCTGTACAAATTACAATCGCTAGGTTACTGTCAGCCTCTGCACTCCCCTCCTAGGAAGTTAATATTTTGTCTAGATTGTTCCTACAAGGAAAAGCCTAAGATTTGGATCACCACAGTCTAAGGTGCAACTTCATAGCAACATAAGTTGCTTCTGACAATTCTACTCCACACAAAACACACGACGGGGAGGAATTTGGTTGGGTTTTTGTTCATTGGGGTTTTTTTGGTTTTGTGTTTTTTTGTTTTTTTTTTTTTTTAAACAACCACATTACTCACTAAAGATTACAGATTCCAGTTCCAAAGACATCGCTCTGTACCCAGAGAGCAGAGACAGATTGTGTAGCTGGAGCATATAGTTCTTCCTACTGGCATATGCCCATGTCTCAACCCTCACTTGGAGGGAATCCCACCAGAGATAAGAGGAGAGCTCAGTCTCCAAGAAACTGTCTTGTGGCTTCTGTGCCAAGAACAGAACCGGCTAACACTGACAGCGATTGCAGAGCCGACGCGGGACACGTTCAGTGGGAACTAAACACAGGCATTTGTCTAGACAACAAAACTTTTGGGTAGGGCGCTGAGCAACGAGCACCCAGGAGCAGACTTCTCCACACTACTCTAGACTAGATTCAAACCCACAATCTTTACATTAAGGGTCCATATTGCGCCAGTGGCTATTTCTCACACTCCTGTAGCACATTTCATGCTTAATTTCAGACTGCCTAAGATTATGCTTTTATAAATCCCACCAGAAATAGCTAGACATGGTTCTGTAAACATATAATGCAATAAATTATGACACAAATCTTAGTGTGACTTATTTAGCAACTCCAATCTAATTTTATACTTGATTAATATACACGCATGAAATTCAGATTATTAAGCAAATCTGCCTTCTGGCTTCCTAGCCTAGGTTATCCAGGGAAACTTGATTATTTAAGTGCTGTAATGCTCTTCATTGGTTTTCCATCCTACTTAAAGCAGTCAAGACCTAGAGGTGAGATTTGCTAATCAAACTTTGAAAAGAGGCCGGAACTGTGATTTTACTGGTCATAGTTCCACGCCTTACGTGTAATCTTATTTATTAACATATACAATTGTTTCCCCCTACGGAGCCACACCCACACTAAGGACTTTTCGCTTTCTATAATTTAAAAAAATAAAATTCCATTTTAAATACAAGCATTATATCTATACACATTCTAGAGAACTCAGTACTAGCCGTACCAGATTTCAATTGTACGAAAGCAGACGTCTTATGACTAGCAAACAATCCAGCTCCAGGAGGAGCAGAACATATTTCTTCCGTGCAGCTGATTTTTCACAGAGCTACAGAGACTGGTGAAGCGCTTGCCTTGAAAACTCAGAGAAAATAAAGCTTCTAGGCACAAACCAGACCCTGCCTCCCTACAGTGAGCGATCCATCTCCCCTCTCGCGTTCAGGCTGGATCAGTAATATCTAACAGCGTTCAGGCCTCGTGGTTTCTGCTCAAGCTGCCTTTGGAGGAGCCCACCAGCATTAACTGATGTCATTTATCTCTCACGAGGCAGAAGTCTGCACACAGGAACTGTGCTATGAATTCCAATTCACAGCATAAGGGAAAAAAACCCCAACCCTCCACTGGGGAAAAGTATTGAGGGAATCCCCTTCCCACACTCGACTGCTCTCACTAGGGTACCTGGACCTGCCCCACCCTCCCCAAAAAAAACCCAAACAACATAGTAAAAGTTGTCATTTACCTTTAATTTCCAACCACTGCTCATAATCTTCCTCCTCATCTTCATCTGGCGACTGAAACACACTGAGGCGGTTAACAACTGGGGTCTGTTTGGAATGGGAGTAGTTCTTCGCTTGGTGCAGCATGCTGCTCAGGACCTGACCAGGGCGCTTCCCAAACAGCATAGGTTTCTTCCCAACATTTGGTGCAGAAGCATTTGCCGAGTTATTAGTAGAACTTGGGGGAGGTTCTTAGGAAAGAATGAGGGGAAAATAATTCCTGTGCATCCTTACTGCTGTAATCTCAGGTTACAAACAACAACTCAGGCAGTGATACAGCTGCAACAGGCTATTATTGTCAGAGTAAGTTAAAGACACTGGCTGGTAAAAGCTGCATAACGAAATGAAAGCTGTGATGATTTTTATGTGAGATTTAAACTAGAAGAGAGATGCTTGTCTTTACAATACCTATAGAGGGCAAGAGGGAGAACCTCCCTATCGCATCTTGAAGACTTTAATCCAAATTTAAAGGGGTCATCACTGCTTTAGAACTTACTCGTACTGGTAACAGCTCATAGCAGGGTTTCTAAAGTGAACATACACGGAGGCAGCTCACACAAAGCTGGTATCACCAGGAGAAGGAAGGCCTCCTGCTGCTCAGAAGTCGACCTACCAGTACTTGACTTTTCCTTCTGCAGCTTGAGAAACTGCTGGAGGAAACTGCCATCATTAACAAACTTGTTGGAAACACAGGCTTCATTGTCAGTACCGTCATCTCTGAATAGAAAAAGAAAAGTAGGTGATGGTACTCATCATCCTCCCCAGCTCCCCTCGCACACATTTACTGCCAACAGAAAACAAGACAAATGCTAATGACTACTAATCCCTCTCATCTAACATTGATAACGAACCTAGCTTTTCAAAAGCAGAACCCTTCAGCTTGCTGCTTACAGCACTTACCCACGTTCTCCACCTGGCTCCTTTACTACTCTCTTGAAACAGGATTTCTACTTGCTCTACCACACTACCCTACTTCCAACAACCCTAGGCAAGCGTTTAGCTGGAGAATTGCGTTAACTCTTCGGAGCCACGATCGTAAGGAAGGTAACAAATAGGAAGAAGAAGAAAAGCGTAATAACACCCTGTTAAAAACATGATTGCTGTTAGCACACATCTGTTCTCGCTAGTATCCGAAAAGTCTGGCTAGATCAGCGGAAGTACAAGTATCCTATTCCAACCTTTACTCAATTATCAATTTCAACTTTCTCGGTATTTGCTTCCGCGTGCAAGAGCTTTGTACAGCTCGTCCCTTTGGTTTCATTCGACAAACACAGCCGTTTTCCATCAGCAAAGCTCCCATCTCAAAGCACCATAACTCGCACGTACTCTCCGAGCAGAGGCAGCTGCTGTATGCTCAGGCAGTTCTGCCTCGCCTGCTGCTCCAGCCTGGCCTCAATCTCTCGCTTTTTCTGCGCTATCAGCTCCTCTTGGTGGAGAATATTCACGTTCGTCTTGGCCGATTTAGACTGTGCGACTCCAAACCACCGGCTCGCTTTCCCTGTGGGGAAAATAAAAAGGGGGAGGCAGAAATGGACGGGTGAAAATTAACGCTGCAGCGTTCGGGGCCTCCCCGGCACAGGGGTGGGG